>JAEIHA010001044.1:0-31421 GCA_018904595.1 Zaprionus indianus | reverse complement strand
TCCTGCAGTTTGCGTATATGAACTACTAAGCATTCTCTCAGACCAGGGCATGCAAGCAATCGGCTACGCGGACGACCTGGCTCTAGTGAACGGGAAATTTGCCAACACCGTGACAGAGCTAATGCAATCCTGTAACATCCGGTTGCTATTTGAGATGATGGTAAGACCCATCGTCACCTAATCTGCAATTTTGTGGTGGCCAAAGGTCACTGCCATCAACAAATGCAATAAATTGCATAGGATACTTTGCCTTTCTCTGACGGGTGCACTTCGCACCTGTCCCACAGCAGCAATGGAGTCAATCCTTAACTTGACTCCGCTGCATATCAAAATAAAAGAAGTCACTGCAATGAGTCTTCTTAGAATCAAGCTCCAATCTAGGCTTCTAGCTACCGAATCAAGGCATGCTAGACTTATCAAAGATATTCCTGGCTTAGAGATCTGCACTAGATCAGATTCTATGACCAAGAAACTCCTCTTTGGTTCAAAATTCAGAACTCTCATCCCAGACCGGAAGGACTGGGATGCTGGCAACCCCATCAGCGACCCTCGCGGCATACACTGGTATACCGACGGGTCTAAAACTGATCAGGGGGTTGGAGCCGGGATACATGGTCCCAACTCCAAAACCTTGATTGCCATGGGCAAGTGGCCCACGGTCTTTCAATCCGAGGTTCATGCCATTGAGTTCTGCTGCCAGAGGCTGTCCAACAGAAACAAAGTTACCCTCCTTTGGGTACCTGGACACTCTGGGTTCCAGGGCAACGAGCTAGCGGATGAGCTAACGAGGGCGTGGTCATCAGCCCATATGCTTGGCCCCGAACCCTTCTGCGGCGTGGGGTGGTCAACCATCTCATCTCTTGCGAAAACATGGGCAGATAGGTTGTCCGAACGCTATTGGTTCTTCCAACCAGGGATGAGGCAGGCTAGAGAGCTTACAAATCCCTCGGTTAAACGCAGAACAGACTCACTCTCCAGGAGAGATCTCTATCTCCTTGTTGGCTACCTCAGTGGCCAGCATCTGGTGAACTATCACCTAACAAAAATGTGTCTATCCTCTGATGCAGAGTGCAGGCTCTGTAAAGAGGACGACGAAACTACCAAACACATACTGTGTGACTGTCCAGCCTTGGTTTGGAGTAGGAGGAAACATTTGCACGTGGAAATCGCAGTTCCCGAGCAAATTGTCCGTTCCTCGACGAAAGACCTGCTGGGCTTCATCAGGGAAGCAGAGCGGCTTTTGTCAAGATAGGGAGAGCATTATAGGCACAAAAGATCATTCTGGTCGCAGTGCCTCGCGCCTTCTCTGCTGGGAGACTCCCTCTGTCAAAATAATAAATAATAATAATGTGATAACGTAGTACACGCGAAGTGTGCCGGTTTTTGTGGCCCCACGGCTGATGCCGTAGCCAAGCGCACTGGGTTGCGTTATTGCTGTGATATGTGTAGGCAAGTGGAGGGCGCAATTTGTTCGTTTGTGCGGCAAACAAAGATTGGATTTAGGGAACTGCTTGGAAGTTTTCGCACACTATCCGACCAGTTCTCAGCGCTTGATTCATCTTTTAATAACCTTAAGTTATTGAACGAATCCCCAAAGCGAAAAAAATCCACCCGCATAGAGGAGTCTATTATCGCCACCCAGCTCCCTGTAATTGACCAGCCAGGTACTCCAATGACACAGCCGTTATTGTCGTCCACCAATCCCCCGATCAATCAATTTCGTTTCCCGAAAATGTCATTGAGTGTATGCAACCAGTGACGCCCAAATGTTCCGTTATGTCCGCTGTGGTCTCGTTGCCCGTGCCACAGAAAAAAGTGTTTCCTGAGGCGTGTTCAAGTTCTGGTTTACCAGAAGAGAACCTCTGCTCTGGAATTAAACCTGAGGCGCCTAAAAAGATTATAGGTGTTCCACAAAAGAAGCAGATTTTTGTTTCTAGACTTGCCCCTGAACTCACAT
This sequence comes from Zaprionus indianus, assembly GCA_018904595.1. Classification (NCBI taxonomy): domain Eukaryota; kingdom Metazoa; phylum Arthropoda; class Insecta; order Diptera; family Drosophilidae; genus Zaprionus; species Zaprionus indianus. The sequence continues at coordinate 29,464 of JAEIHA010001044.1, read as the reverse complement.
CAAATGATGTTAAAGCTTATCATATTCGATATATTCGAGCTAAAACCCAAGCCGTCGATATAAAAGTGGAAAAGTTTAAGTTTTCTTATGAGAGGGACATATCTTCCTTCAAAATAAGTGCCCCAAACGAACTCTTAGGCATTATATGTTCTGCTCAATTTTGGCCGGAACATGTAACGGTTAAAGAGTTTGAAGCAAGGAAAAAGAAAAATCGCCCACCGATTAAACTTCCTTTGCCTCCTCTAGCAGAAGCCCAAAAAAAATCAAATAAAAAAACTAACAAGCTCCTTAACTCTTTCATATCAAAATGTTAAGGGTCTTTGTACTAAACTTTCAACTTTATACTTAAACAGTCTTTCTTTTTCTTCCCAAATTGTTGTGTTTACTGAGACTTGGTTAAAGCCGGAGATCCTGAACTCTGAAGTCTTTCCAAATAAGTACACAACCTACAGGTGTGATCGACCTGACCGACGTGGTGGTGGAGTTCTAATAACAGTTGATTCCACCATCAACTCGGAACTTTTAGAACCGGAGATTCAATTTATCATTGAATTACTCTGTGCAAAATTACACTTTCCCTGTTTTTTTTTCATTATAAAACCTGTTCCTATATTCCGCCGTCGACGGAATTATCAGTCTATTTGCAACATTTTTCTGCAATACAGACCATATTTAATCTGTTATCAGACAAAGATCAATTTTTAGTCCTGGGTGACTTCAATATCCCCGATTGTAATTGGACAACAAATGCTGATTCAAACTCTCTTCTGCCCTCACGGCAACACGTCCTTTTTGACGGTCTGTTTGACATGTCATTGTCACAGGTCAATCATGTCTTAAACAGTAGTAACAGAACGTTAGACTTATGCCTTGTCTTGGATCCATTTAGAGTGAGTCTAAACAAGACAAGAAGATCCTTACTTACTCTTGAAGTTACTTTTGATTTTGGTGCATGTATGGATAAAGATGAACAACTGTGTAATCGTGTACGCAGATTTAGAAAAGCAGATTTTAACTTATTGAATGGGATGATTTCCCAATTTGATTGGTCAGATGTGTATTCGACTACTGATATTTTAGTAGCGACCAATATTTTTAATAACACAATTAACTACTTTTTAGATATTTATGTTCTGTGTTTTTAGCCAACTTCCTCGAGTAAGCCGCCATGGTTTACTAGAGAGTTGTTACGGTTAAAAAATTTAATGTCAAGCTCTTATTTAAAAAATATAAAAGTAATAGCTCATCTTCAGCCTTTTCCCGCTACTTAAGCGTGCGGTCAGATTTTATTGTCTTGAACGCGAAATGTTGTAAGAACTATTTAACTCGTTGTAAGGCTCAGTTTATTCAGAACCCCAAACAGTTTTATAGTTTCGTTAACACGAAGCGTAAGTCTACCGCATTTCCAACAAAATTGACGTTTGAAAATTCTAGTGCAGATACCGACCATGCCATGGCCGATATGTTTGCAAAGTTTTTTCAAACGACTTATTCTCCCTCTACACAGAGAACTCACTTTAATCCATACAACATTCCAAGTTCAAATGGTATCTTCTCTCCCTTTTTAAGCGAAAGCTCATTGGTAAAGGATCTCTCTTTAGTAAAGCCAGTCTTCTCACCAGGCCCTGACGGTGCTCCTGCTTGCATACTTAGATTCTGTGCTATCTCCCTAAGTAAACCATGGCTCAAACTATTTTCGCTGTCCTTAGAAACTACAGTCTTTCGGTCCATTTGGAAGGAATCTTTTATTATTCCCTTGCTTAAAAAGGGCAGCAAGTCTGATGCAAGCAATTATAGAGGTATATCTAAATTGTCGGCTGTACCTTAACTTTTCGAGAATGTTATAACTTCTTACTTGCAACATTTCTGTAGATCCGTTATCTCACCATTTCAGCACGGATTCATTAAAAGTCGTTCTACTACGACAAATTTGCTTGAGCTGGCATCCTTCGTGGTAAAAGGATTTCAGGAGCTCCTCTTTAACCTCCAACCACCCTTTTAAACCCAATTCATGCCACATCTGGTGTTCCTCAAGGAAGTCATCTTGGTCCCCTACTTTTTACGATTTTCATTAATGACCTTCCCTTGGTCATATGTAACTCCCGTACTCTTATGTATGCGGATGATGTAAAGCTTTGCTACCAATTTAAAGACGACCACTGTCACTCAAACTTACAAACCGACCTAAAAAGTTTCAATTCTTGGTGTTGTGCCAATTTTTTAAACCTGAACAGCTCTAAATGCAAGCTGATGACATTCTCTCGAGACAGTCCGAAGTTTCTTCTTATACTCTTCGTGGTTGTGCCTTGGAAAGAATTGCCCTAGTTGATGATCTGGGGGTCCGTTTGGACCGAAAACTAAAGTTTGCAAGTCATATTACTAATATGGTCAATAAAGCCGTGGGTGTCCTAGGCTTTATCAAGAGATGGTCTAAGGAATTCGACGATCCTTATATTACAAAGACCCTCTAATAATTTATCAATTTTAATATATTTCATGTAAAATACACTTTAAATAACTTCATTATTTTTGCCATCATGTATTTAAATAACATTGCCGGGAAGACAACACTCCAAAGTCAATGTAATTTCACTTTTTGAGCAACAGCACTCTACCTATAGAGATTTTTTGTCACGCCATCTATAAAGTGGTCAAACTTTCCATAAGAAAATACCAAATTTCAAGATTTTATATATTCTTCTCAACTCAAGTGATTTAACTTCTTTTCGTTACATATAAATTAATATATGAAAAACTTCATAGAAAATAAAAGTTGAAAAGATTTTATATAAAATAAAGTGAAGTCAAATTTCATATAAAATGAAGTAAACTCACAAAACATATGAAAATTTCATTGAAAAAATGTTTAAACGTCGTTCGTTTGGCATCGGTAACAATGCGCCCATTTTATGATAAACTTGGCCTCTGATTTTAAATGTGGAATTGTATTGTTGACCATTTGCATTACTATTTCTTGACTTCTGTTGCTCCGAACGATGTCATTTGAAAGCATGAATTGAATGTTCGAATGGACTTTAGGAAGAGGTTAGAATCTGGATCGGTGCCGGTAAGTAAACCGTTCAATGGTTCAGGTGGTATTTCAATCGGATGTAGTTGGACCTTACCAGACGCGCAACACATCCCGGCCGGCTCCTTGTTGAATTTGAGAGCATGACAATGCGGGCATTCCTTGTCCATACCACCAATAGCGACTTTTGAATAACCCATAATATTAAATATCGGGCTCGTAATGAAATGCCAGACGCAGGAATGAATTTGATACAAATGCTCGATGCACCTGTTGGCGTTGTTGGTTACTTGTTCTGCGTATATTCATTCTGGAACGGGTTAATTGCGGTTGTTCAACAATGCAGAGTCTGAAATTGAAATTGAGAGACGCTCTCTCTTAGACAGTGTGTGGTTGCTTTGTTCGAAAGTGGGAGAGCGCAGTTGACAAAATAAAAAAATGTTAGCGGAGGACAACCCTTATCAGTTAGGGGTACGAAAAATAGATGTTAGCCGATTGCCGGGCCTACAGAATGTACCCTCCAAATTTCATCAAAATTGGTCAAGTAAGTTCGGAAGAGTTCGGTTACTAACAGTGTGAAATAGAAAAAATGTTAGTGGTGGACAACCCTTATCGGTAAGGGGTACGAAAAATAGATGTTAGCCGATTGCCAGGCCTAGAGAATATACCCTCCAAATTTCAAGAAAATCGGTCAAGTAGTTTCGGAGGAGTTCGGTTACTAACAGTGTGACAGCAGAATTTTATATATAAGATAACATTGCCGGGAAGACAACACTCCACAGTCAATGAAATTTTACTTTTTGAGCAACATCACTCTACCAATAAAGGTTTTTTGTCACGCCATCCGCAAACTGGTCAAATTTTCCATGAGAAAATTCCAATTTTCATGATTTTATATGAAATTTTATCTATATTCTTCTCCCAACTCAAGTGATTTAACTTCTATTCCTTACATATAAAATAATATATAAAAATTTCATACAAAATGAAAGTTAAAAATATTTTATATGAAATAATGTATAGTCAAATTTCATATGAAATGAAGTAAACTCACAAAACTTATGAAAATTTCATTTGAAAAAATTTTTAAACTGGTCAAATTTTCCATTGACTTCGACTACTTTATCAATATTCATGAATTTCATGTAAAATACACTTTAAATAACTTCATTATCTTTTCCTTCATAATAAAAGTTAAAAAAAATTTCATATGAAATGAAGTTAACTTACATAAGATATGAAAAATTTGTTTGTCAAATTTCAAAAGTTAATTCAAGTTTCATATGAAATGAAGTTAAATCCCATAAGATATTTTTTTTGCAAAGCTAGATTCAATTTTCATGAAATGAAGCTAAATCACATATCAATAAAATTCCAAAGAGAAATTTCATATGAAATGAAGTTAAATCACATAACATATAAAAATTTCATTTGAAAAAATCTATAAACTTGTCAAATCTTCAATTGACTTCGACTTCTTTATCAATTTTCATGTATTTCATGTAAATTACACTTTAAATAACTTCATTAATTTTGCCATCATATATGTAAATAACATTGCCGGGAAGACAACACTCCACAGTCAATGAAATTTCACTTATTGCGTAACATCACTCTACCTATAGAAGGTTTTTGTCACGGCATCCGCAAACTGGTAAAATTTACCATAAGAAAATTCAAATTTTCATGATTTTTTATGAAATTTCACCTATATTCTTCTCACAACTCAAGTGATTTAACTTCTCTTCGTTACATATAAATTAATATAAGAAAATTTTCACTTTTTGAGCAGCATCACTCTCTATAGAGGGTTTTTGTCACGGTATCCGCAAACTGGTCAAATTTTCCATAAGAAAATTCCAATTTTCATGATTTTATATGAAATTTTACCTATATTCTTCTCACAACTCAAGTGATTTAACTTCTTTTCGTTACATATAAAGTAATATAAGAAAAATTTCATTTCATATGAAATAAAGTGAAGTCCAATTTCATATGAAATGAAGTAAAGTCACAAAACATATAAAAATTTCATTTGAAAAAGTTTTTAAACTGGTCAAATTTTGAATTGACTTCGACTACTTTATGAATTTTCATGTAGTTCATGTTGTGAGGACTCAAATTGTGAGCCCCACAATATACGGTCGTTATTAAGTTAAGTTAACTTTAAGACAATGGAGTCATAGTAGGATAAATTAGTTTTAAGAGCAATGAAGCAATGAATTTGATAACTTTAGGCAATGGAGCCATTAGTTAGGCAATGGAGCCAGATGTTAGAATTTTTAGTCTAGTCACTGCCAAACCAATACACCCCATTGGCATAGCATAGGGTATACGACTCGCTCACGGCAAAATCACCACCAGCAACGGGAACACGGCGAGCACGCTCAGAGAGCGCCAACAACACAAGCGCACTCAAGCACCCGCACACAAACACGCGCAGAGAACACCCCAGCACACGCACTCAAAGAGCGGCGCTCTTAGCTGACACACGCGCGCAACAACTAAAGAGAGAGGGCTACGCACACAGACGCCCACGCACGCGCTCAACAGCTAAAGAGAGCGTACGCACACAGACGCCCACGCACGCGCACGCACACTAACATCCGCGCATGAGCACAGTGAGAGCGGGAGAAAATCACTCAACCTGCAGTGCACGCACTCAAGTATGAGCGCCAACGAGTGCAAGCGAGATATGCACCGGGAAGAAAAAAACAACGGAGCTCTCTGAGTGAAACCGGCGCAGGAGCACCGGCGAGCGAAACGGAGGGGAAATTGAGACCAGACAGTGACCCTCCGAGCGGCAGACGGGACACTTATGTAAAAGCGCGCGAAGGTGACAAACGGAGTGCAAGTGAAGGGACGCCGAAAAAACCCGCCAACGACACGCCAAGGACGAGAAAGATCATCGAAAAGAAGGACGAGGACAGAAGGAGGGACGAGTCAGGAGTGTGCCAGAGCAAACGGAAAGACACGCAAGCGAGGTGAGCGAGCCACACTGCGGCAAAAAGCAGAGAGATCGTAGGCCCCTTTAGAAATTAGGCAAAACAGTGCTCGGTGCTAGCTAGGGACTTAGAAAATAGTTAAGCGAGGAAAAAAAATGTAAACAATAAACATCGAAAAGAGTTAACAAAGAAACCATGAGAAAATAAAGTGGAAATAAACAGAAATCAAGTGCAGTGAAGTGTTTTAAATGTAAATAGTGCGAGGCCCACGGTGCTTAGTGCGAGAGCCGTTAGCGGAGAGAGGCCAAAAATCACTCAAAGCTAGCGGCGCTCGCAAACAGGGTGTCTTTTCGGGAGTTTTACCGGGGGCCAATCGCTATGGTATCGTAGGGAAATTTGTGTCAGTTGGAATGTGTTGTTTCCGTAGTGAATCCGTGTATGTGTGTGCGTATGTGCACGCATATGTGTGTGTATGTGTGTAGGTGTGCGTGCAGGTGTGTACAGTGGTGTGCCGACTGTACTGAAGTTTGTGCTGGTGCAATGACGGTCAAATCCCGTTGCATACAGTGCAGCCTCAGTATAGCCAGGCGGACGAGTAGTGTATACAAGGTGTTCCCACGGTACCGGAGCTTAACTGGTGCGATGACGGTCAAATCCCGTCGCATACAGTGAAGCTCCTGGTACAGTCACGCAGGTCTCAGGAACTGACGGTCAAATCCCGGTTTCCCTGAGACTCACCTGCGGAGGGGACACCAGGTAGGCATTACTTTCTCTGCCTTCGGTCACCTACAGATCACCCCGCTCTGCCCCTCACCCCTCAAGTCGGCCTAGCCGTTTGAAAGCCTTTGCCTTCCCCCCTCCCGTCGACCCAAATATCTCACCCCCTCGTCCAGGGTCTCAGCACCATTACAAATTTCTTGTAAAGGTAGCCCTGGCGTGACTGAGCCCACCCCAGCCCTAGAACGCTACCTTACAATGTAAAATACACTTTAAATAACTTAATTATTTTTGCCTTAATAATAAAAGATTAGAAAAATTTCATATGAAATAAAGTGAAGTCAAATTTCATATGAAATGAAGTTAACTCACATAACATATGAAAAACTTGTTTGTCAAATTTCAAAAGTTAAAAATTTATTTGGCAAATTTCCAAAGACAAATTTCATATGAAATGAAGTTAAAACACATAACATATGAAAATTTCATATAAAAAAATTTTGAAAGTGGTCAAGTTTTCCATTGACTCCTAATAATTTATCAATTTTAACGTATTTTATGTTATTTTTGCCTTCATAATAAAAGTTAAGAAAAATTTCATATGAAATAAAGTTTTTGTTTTTTTTTTTTTTTTTATACTTGGCATTATTTATTGAATCTTCTCTTTTAACGAGACTAATAATAAGTTTAAAAATCTTACTAGACTAACTTAATTAACAGATGCTGCGGCAACTGAATTAGGTTTATATGTCCCTAACTATATTTAAAATTGGGTTGGCATGTCAGTTCGACGAAGGCGAGATTGGCTGGGCAGCCGTGTAAGGTCCCGCGCAAGGTTGTTTGGATGGGTCGATAGTTTAATGCCGTAATTTAACATTTGTTGTGCTATTTCATCTCTGACCGGCGATACAGTTAAGTCCCTCTGGATGTTTTCATTGCGAACGTACCACGGTGCCCCAGTGATAGTTCTTAGGATTTTCGATTAGGCTCTTTGTATAATTTCAACGCTGCTGTTACTGGCGTTTCCCCACAATTGGGAACCATACGTTCATATTGGTTTTAGTACAGATTTGTAGAGTAGGACTTTATATTCCATTCCGAGGGGAGAGCGGGCGTTTAGAAGCCAGTGAAGACTATTAGCTCTTAGCTTTAGGTGTGTTCTTTTAGCTTCAATGTGACTACGCCAGGTGAGTCGTCTATCAAGATGGATTCCAAGGTATGTGACTTCATTTGCTTGCGGTATTACGGTATTGTTCAGTAGGAGTGGAGGGCAATCTTGTCTGTTCAGGGTAAACGTTACATGCTTACTCTTTTGCTCGTTCACTTTTATTTGCCAGTCAGATAGCCATTTCTCAATAGTCAACAAGTGGAGGGCAAGTTGCATTGTTGCTTGCCGCGGGCATTTCGAGCGGCTGAGGATTGCAGTGTCATCGGCAAATGTGGATGTTGTTAGCAGCCTTGATGTCGGTAAATCTGCTGTGTATAGTACACTACCTTGAGGAACACCAGCTTCTATAATATGGTCGTCGGACATATCAGTGTTGCATTTTACTGAGAATGATCTGTGGTAGAGACATCCAGAAATATCCCTTTGCAGTACTCTCGGTGTTCGAATGCAGTTCGAATTTCGGATGTTATACGATTGACTTGCTCTATTGCGCCATGTTTTTCTCGAAAGCCAAACTGATGCTCTGGAATTATTTTATGAACTCATAGGTACGGTATAATGTGGGTCAGTAGGCATTTTTCGAAAAGTTTCGACAAGCATGATATTAGGCTTATGGGTCTATACGAAGATGGAGACGTATGATCTTTTCCTGGCTTAGGTATCATTATGATAATCGACTTTTTCCATCTCGTTGGGAAGTGGCCAGTTCTAGTAATAGCATTGAAGAGATTGCAGATGGTTTGGACGGTGCAGTGTAGAAGTTCGATGATCATCTTTGGAGTTATGAGATCGCAGCCTGGGCTTTTATTAGGCTTAAGACTCTCCAGGATTTTAGCTATTTCGTTTGGTCTAAATTCAATAGGATCATGTGCCGTTAGATTGTCATCTGTTTGCTCCGGTAGCGCAAAGCTATTCGTTGCTGGGTTTGGTTGGAAGACTTTTTTAAGGTGCTCTGCAAAAGTGTTGGCTCTGTCTTTATCGGTACGAACCCAAGCACCAGCAGGGTTTTTTATTGGCATAATAGTCTCTATCGGTGGCCTCAGAGATGGGTGTGCTCTCCATAGCGGGAGATAATTGTTCTATGTAGCGGAGTTGACAGCGATATTTTTCATTGTTTAGTTCCTTTGAAAGTTTTCGAGTAGCATCTTTGAGCCTTTGTTTTGCATGTCGTGATCTGTAAGTTTGCCATTCTCTTCGTAAGCGACGTTTTTCCAGAACAAGCTGCTCGATTTGAACGTTTGTCTTGTTTTGTTTATAATGTAAATTACTAATTTTTGGCGTGGCGATGTGTGCTGCTTCAACAAGAACAGACTCCAAGTGCTTTGTGGATATTTCTATTTCGGCTTTGTTGTTGATCTGTGGTTGTAGTTAAACGTGCGAGCTGACATACTTTTTATATTTAAGCCAGTTGGTTCTATTTGATGTCAATCTGCAGGGACGCACTTCGATGTCCGGGCTTTGGAGATATTTGAGGAGCACCGGTGAGTGATCAGATGACAGGTCCGAGAGAGATACTGCGGTTATAGAACTACTTGGAATATTTTTTGTTATGGCAAAGTCAATCAAGTCTGGTATTTTTCTGGGATCCGTTGGCCAGTATGTTGGTCTTCCCGAGGAAACACAACTGAGCTTACTGCTCGCTTTTATAATTGCGTTATACAATTGTTTCCCTTTGGGATTTACGAGTCGAGATCCCCAGTATGAGTGCTTGGCATTGTAGTCGCCAGCTGCAACGAATCGATCGCCTAGGGTATTGAAGAAATTCTTAAATTGATCTTTAGATAGCGTGAAGAGAGGAGGGCAATATACGGCAGCAAGTGTTAAATGCCTATGACCGAAGTGTAAAATCAGCGATGTAGCTTGGAAATAGTTGGTGGCGAACTCGTTGTGAAAATTGTGCTTTATGCGGCTTCTTATTAGGACTCCAGTGCCACCATGTGCTTTACCATCCGGGTGATTTGTGCCGCAGAATAAGTAACCGTTTATTTGAAACTTGTACTTGTTTGTAAGATGTGTATCGGGTATTAACATAACATCGATGTGATTATTGTTTAGGAATTGTGTTAGCTCAAGCTTGTGTCGTGAAACGCCGTTGGCATTCCATAGAGTTATACGTAGTGAAGTCATGATTATTTCGACTGTTGTGATACAAGCATCTGTATCAATAGACTTTGATTAAAGTGAAGTCAAATTTCATATGAAATAAAGTTAACTCACATAACATATGAAAAATTTGTTTGTCAAATTTCAAAAGTTAAGTCAAATTTCATATGAAATAAAATAAAATCCCATAAGAAATTTTTTTCTTTTGTCAAATTTGCAAAGGTACATTCAATTTTCATACGAAATGAAGTTAAATCACATATCAATAAAATTTCATATGAAAAATGTATTTGGCAAATTTCTAAAGACAAATTTCATATGAAATGAAGTTAAATTACATAACATATGAAAATTTTATATGAAAAAATTTTCAAAATGGTCAAGATTTCCATTGACTCCCTAATAATTTATCAATTTTAATGTATTTCACTTTAAATAACTTCATTACTTTTGCCTTCATATATATAAAAGTTAAGCAAGTCCATTTCTGGCTCTATTCGCTGCGACTCTCGTAGCCGCATAGCTCACCTAGTTAAAAGTAATATCGTACCGTGTGTTTTCCGTAAAGGGATCCCCGAAAAAAGAGTTTTCTGGATTCAGCATTTCTTTATATTTCGGATTTATTAAGATTTAAAAAAATAGTTTTTACAACTTGCAAGGCGGCACGTGTGGTCAGCTCGAATGATGGCGACGGAAAAAAAGATTTAACGATGAACACCAGGATATCGATTACAGATTAATATCTGTCAAAAAAATTGAAAGAATTGTGATTGGCAAATTCAAAGAGCTGCCAGATCTCTATAGAGTAACTTATTTAGGATACAATCAGAATTCGGCTTGTGTTTAGTTTAGGGTTCATAAGTCCTCCCGCAGATTTTTGGGCTTTGGGTGCCCCGCCAGCGCCTAACCCCTCCAGGTCCGAAGTACAGTTTGCCACGACAGGAATACCCTTGATTGACGTCAACTTCTTCTATATGATGTAGAGAAGCGCTCCGACAATCAGGGCGACCAATGCCTCCAGAAGGAAGGAAAAAAAAAACCTCGGACATCCCAGAGAGTCTCCTCAGGCTTTCCATGTTGAAGTCGTTGACGTACTGGAGTGAAGGCGCGTACCCGGTGGCGGTGACCGTAGTCAGTATCGCAGGCATGCCCATAAAGTGACTTGATGGTTCTTCCAGCCACATTAATCGTCTCGTTAGCGAACTGTACTATGTAGGTCCCATCTAAGTTGTGAGTGTTGGGTCCGGCCACCAATGTCCCTTTGAAATTAGACAGGAACATCGTACCGTCCTCGACCAATTCTACGTGAGCCTCGTTATTCCTGAGGAATTCGCAATTAGCCTGGCCGCCTTTCACTGTTTGGGGACGCAGCCGCTTTCGTCCATCCCCAGGAGATTTTTTTCTGGGCAAACAGTCGTAATGCCTATGGAGAGGCAATCATTCACCACGGCATAGGTTTCTTCGGTGTTAACGGCGACTTTGTCATACCTCAGCATAACTTGCTTTCCCTCGACTATGGCAGGGAGGAGAAGGAGCAAGCGGTATTCCTTGGGGGCGACCTTGGGCATGGCCAAGATATACAGCAACGTCGTTCCGTTAGTTAGTACCGACGGGCGTGAAAACTCCAATGCCTCCACGGCATTCAAGCGAGAGTTGACGATCCCTGTCTTGGCTAGTTGGCACGCCTGTGTCAGCTCGCTGACCTGACTATTAAAGATTAGGGCCTTATGCAATAAGGTCGTGGCCGTGTGATCATCCCCGTCGATGGCGTTAACCCTAGCGGCAACTTTGTTCAATTGCCTCAGGGAGTCGTGTGAGGCGTCGAACAATCCAGCGTTTATCCGTACTTGCTGGTCGGCCGATTTCACGATATTTTCCTGGGCATGAAGGATGTCGTCCCAGTCCGACGCATCCGGTGAACCCGCAATCCACTTCCACGCAGACCCAATCCAGTCCAGCGATCGACGTCCGCGCTAAGTGCCCGTCAGTCTAGACAAGCCCTCCTCCGATTCCTCGACGTAGTGTGCCGCCAATGCCGCAATCCTGGAATCCGTCAGTTGCACCGCCTCGCGCCCTACCTCCTGGACCAGTGGCTCGAGCCTTCTCAAGTCGATGACGTGAGCCAGTTTGAATTGCCCATTGACGCGCCCTCTTGAACCGGGACGAGCGGAGCCTCGTATTTAAAGATGTCCGCAGCTCCCACGATATGGGCGACAATGATACTTGCAATACTGGTTGGAAGAGTTATCTTATGAGTAATGTTACTTTTTACGGTGTTGCTTAAATTAACTTAGAGGTAAAGGAATTGGCAATTAAGTGTTAAAAATGCGCTCTTGTTTCGTTTCATAAGATAGCACGAATTACTCGTGCGTGTAAATTATAGTAAAGTGTAAATTATAGTAAAGTGTTTTCAAAGAGTGTGTGAGTATGTTGAGTAGATTGGTGTGAGTTGTGTATTTCTTAGTATCTGAAGTGAGAAAAAGAAATTCTTTTTAATTTACTGGTAGGCAATGGCCTTCTGTATTTCTGTTTGTTATTTCTTGTTATTAATCAATCAATTATATTACGGCAGTGACGGACCAGTTCTATGTTTAGTGGAACCTAGCACTGGGCACGGTGGTCCGTATTTTTCCTTTTTGGCCTTGGCCTACTAAGGTACGGTTGCCAGACAATCCACTGGGCAGCTTTTTCGGGCGCCTCCGCACCGCTCAGCCTATCCAGCAGATTAGCACACGCTTTGATCACAGTTCATGGTTTTATTTTATTGTTGGTGGAGTTGGGGGCTGTAATCAAATCGCCGCAGTGTGTTGTTACATAGGTCTTTTTCATTTAGTATTTAAGGGAGGCACTTTGCGCCTGCTTACCTTGTGGCTGCTCCTGGACGGAGACAACATCAACGCTGCAGCGGGTGGTCTTTCGTTTCGTTATATACGACTTTTTACGCCCGTGAAGAATATTGTACCCGATACAAGTTGTAACGGCATTCTCACCGCGGCGGGTGGTCGTTTCTTTTATTTTCACGGTGCACTAACACATCACTCTCACATTGTCACTTGCCGTTAACTTTTTTTTACCACATTTCGTGGTTCACATTTCCTTATTTTAATTGTTTTTTTATTTTTTCATTGTAAAAGTAGTTAGGGCAATAACCATTGCCTGGAGTCCGAAGTTCTGACTGCTCGGGCGCCTGTTAAGCAATTCCGTTTCTTGCTCTATTCGCTGCGACTCTCGTAGCCGCATAGCTCACCTAGTTAAAAGTAATATCGTACCGTGTGTTTTCCGTAAAGGGATCCCCGAAAGAAGAGTTTTCTGGATTCAGCTTTACTTTATAATTCGGATTTATTAATTATTATTAATTATTTAAAAAAATAGTTTTTACAAATTGCAAGGCGGCACGTTTGGTCAGCTCGACAGATGGCGACGGAAAAAAAAGATTTATCGATGAACACCAGGATATCGATTACAGATTAACATCTGTCAAATTAAAATTGAAATAATTGTGATTGGCAAATTCAAAGAGTTGCCAGATCTCCTTAGAGTAACTTATTTAGGATACAATCAGAATTCGGCTTGCGTTTAGTTTAGAGTTCATAACTTAAATAACATTGCCGGGAAGACAACATTCCACAGTCAATGAAATTTAACTTTTTGAGCAACATCACTTTACCTTTAGCGGTTTTTTGTCACGCCATCCGCAAACTGGTCAAATTTTCCAAAAGAAAATTCATAATTTCATGATTTTATATGAAATTTTACCTATATTCTACTCACAACTCAACTGATTTAAATTCTTTTCGTTACATATAAAGAACTATAAGAAAAATTTCACAGAAAACTAAAGTTGAAAAGATTTTATATGAAATAAAGTGAAGTCAAATTTAATATAAAATGAAGTAAACTCACTGAATAGTTTGATGCCTCACTGCTTTGGCATCATAGTAATGGGGTTCGCAAACAAGAATCATATATGCACGATTTATCTTCACTTTTATTTATCCACTTAAATTCATTGTTTTAGGTATACATACAAACTACATGTTATCGCTTTGACCGCAAAATTACAAGAGCGCTTTAGAGAAGCATACAACTGAGTTCAATTATGCATCGCCGTTATTACACATAGAATGTTAATCCGCTGTTATGAAAGCTGTATCACCGGGTGACTCCACTCATAATCCGTACATGCCGCCCGCCAATGCGTCGTCCAGCATGAAGGTTCCTTGTTATTCTTGGTCCGTGTGTTGATCATAATTAGGTCGAAATAGGAAGTGGACACCTCTTTTGATCGACCTCTTTTGAATGCCAGATTTCGTCTTTAATGTAACCACTCTGACTAGCGAGTCCGATCCAGGGTGCAGTTCGACGACTCGGCCTACAGTCCATTTAGCTGGAGGTAGATTATCATCCTTTATAATGACTAAGTCGTTGATGTTAAGATTCTCTTTGATTAGGCCGAGTTTGCATGTGTGACAACCAATCACGAGACCATTGGGACCAGAATTGTCGCGTCATGTGTTGTTGTGCGAGAAATAGTTCACGCAAAGGCTTATAATTTGGCCGACCTTGTGGCGGTGCCAGTAGTGCGTCACCAATTAGGAAATGTGCTGGGGTGAGCACTTCTAAATCATCAGGGTCGGCGGTTAGCGGGCAAAGTGGACGTGAGTTCAAACATGCCTCAATCCTGATCAGAACTGTAGTAAGCTTCTCATACGTCTGCTTGTGGCTGCCGACGATCCGTTTAAGATGATGCTTCATTGCTTTCACGTTTGCCTCCCCGATGCCACCAAAATTTGGAGAATATGGAGGTGTGAAATGCCACCTTGTCCCATGTTGGCATGTCGATTCATTTAGGGCTGCTTTGCAAGTGATGGGCTGGTTAAGCGCTGTACTGGCACCAACAAAATTTGTGTCGTTATCACTATACATATGTTGAACTTGTCCTCGACGTCCGGTGAATCGCGTGAATGCTTGTAGAAAGTGCTCTGTTGAAAGTGCAGTGACGGCTTCCAAGTGGACTGCCTTGGTTGCTAAGCATATAAAAATGGCTACATAGCCTTTGTAGGTAGTAGATCCTCGTACACGCGCGGCTTGAAGTTCAAAGATTTGAAAGTGCGCTACGGGGTGGTAACAAGCTTGTTCCTTTTAAGCGCTTGGATGTCGGCGTGAAATGTATCGGATTGTGCAAAGCAAGCTATGCAGCACAGGGCCCCATCCAGTTCGTCAGGAGAGAGTGATCCGTGCTTTCGTTGTGCTCGAGCATGAGCATTGTGGCAGAATCGTAACATGTATGCCGTGACACGTAGCAGTTTTGTATACGACGAGAATCGGTCAATAATACAATCCTTTGTGTCTGACAAGGTAGTGAAGGCTCTAATTTTTATGGATTTGGCCTCCAGATCCGTTTCTTCTGGATTGAGCAATTGTGATTTTCGTGTTTGGCCAAGTATTGTGCGATTTGCATAGCCAGGATGGGCCATGCCACCAGATATCAGGTATTTGGCTCTGGTTACGCAACCTGCTGGGTTTTCCGATGTGTCTATGTGGTGCCACTGAGCCGCTGAGGTGTGGTCGAGAATGTAAGACACTCGGTTGGCTACAAATGTTTTCCACCTAGTAATGTCTCCTTTAATCCAGTGCAGAACAATGGTAGCATCGGTCCAATTAAAGGTAGATATGTGTGCATTGGTCCATCGGTTATTCTCCAGCACCCATTTGGTGAGTTTGGTAGCTAATACTGCACATAGCAACAATACATAGCTCAGTGCGCGGTATTGTTAGCGGCTTGGTCGGCGAAATTTTTGATTTCGCAACCATGAGAGTTGTATAGAAAGTCGCATCAGACTGTTGGGTGCGTGCATACACTGCAGCTTCGTAAGCACTGTAGGATCCATCGCAAAAGGTGTGCAGTTGTATCTCACTACTAAATTGTGGTATAAATTTGACGCTGCGTGGTATCTTGATCGTGTTAACATTCATTAGCTGCTTTCAAAATTGTTGCCATTTGACGGCAATGGTGTTGGGAACTGGCTCATCCCAATCCAGTGATGTACTCGATCCGTCCTCATGATATTGCTTCGCTAGTGTAATTTCTTTCAACATAATCTTTGCTGAAATTACAACCGGAGCGATTAATCCAAGAGGATCAAATAAACGTGCTATGGTCGATAGGATTTCCCGTTTTGTTATACCGGCTGGTGTATTTGCTTGTAATTTATGAGTGAAGCAATCTTGCTTGGGCAACCAGTACATACCGAGTGTTTTGATGGTGTCCGCATTGTCCCAACTGAGGGATGTCTGCTTGCATCGATGTTCGAGAGGTATCGTTGCCATTAGATCCTGGTCATTGCTAGCCCATTTTCGTAGCTCCATGCCAGAGGATTTTAAAGCTAGCATAGTTTGCAAACTTATCCGTATTGCTGCCTCGTGTGAATGATCGCCTGAGAGAATGTCGTCGACATATATCTCATTTTTGAGAACGTTGGATGCCATAGGATATTTTGTCTGTGTGTCTTCAGCTATTTGATGGATGACTCTTATAGCTGTATAAGGTGCAGACGCTGTTCCAAACGTGACGGTAGTTAAGCAATGCTGTTTGATGACTCCATCCGCCGCCCGCCATAAAATCCTCTGGTACTGCGGGTCATCAGGGTGAACATTGATACAGCGATACATTCGTTGTATATCGGCAGTGAAAACAAACTGATATTGTCTCCAATTTAAGAGAACGGCTGGCAGATCATTTTGCAGCGTGGGACCAACACATCGTTTAACGATCTGCCATTTGAGGTCCGGGCCGATGCGTCAAAAACGATACGTTGTTTTGTGGTGAGGCTTTCTTCTTTGAAAACTGCATGATGTGGTAGCACGCATGATGCAACATGCTGACCGTAGGAATTCGTGTTTATGGTTGAGTTTTCGCTCGTGTCTGCCAACGTGATTTGTCCTAGTTGAAAATATTCTTCAATTCCTTTGGAGTATCTGCTCCATTTGTCTGGGTCCCTCTGAAGGCGCCTTTCGAGTTGAAGATATCTGTTCAGGGCGATCTGATGAGATTTTCCGAGCGTCATACTGGGATCAAAGTTCCTCTTGAATGGCAAACGGACTTGATAACTGCCGTCTGGTTGACGTTGATGGGTCTGTTTAAAGAAAGACTCGCACCATTGATCTTCTTTGGAGAGCTTTGGGCGTTCTGGAACTGATTCCACCTCGCAGAATACTTTAAGCAGCTCTTCGGAGTTCATTATGCCATGATTACAACGAATGTGGCGTGTAATATGCGAGTTGCCAACATTGCCTAACAGAACCCATCCGAGTTGAGTATTCTGCGCTATGGGTTCGTTTGGCAAGCCAATCTTTGTTCCAGGTAACAAGAGTTGTGCCATAAGGTCGGTTCCAAAAATTATATCGATTCGCTTGGATCTATAAGAATAGGGGTCTGCGAGCGTGAGACCATGGATATGACTCCAGTTTCCCGCTGGAAAACTTTGACTTGGCATGTGTGATGTCAACGTGTTCAAAACATAAGCATCGTCGACCTTTCATGAGAAATTTGGGTTAGTTGCTGTTTGCACCGAACAACTTACGATGAATTTGCAGCGTCTGAATCTTGACCGACTCCGGTGATTGAAGTACGAGTTGTGCTTCGGGAGAGCTGGAGAGACTGCACAGCATACTCCGAAATGATAGTTGCTTCTGATTCTTGGTCAAGAAGCGCGTTTACTGTGGCCTGGCATCCTGTATGTGTGTTGCTGAGTACAACCCGAGCTTTTGCTAGTAGAACCCTCCCATGAGTCATAGGTGAAGTTGTAGTTGACGTGCACTGTAGAGTCGACTTGGCATCTGAACTGGCTGCCGAACTTTGACATGATGTCGAGGAGGCTATCAGCGTTGGGTGTGTTACTGGAAAATGTAACATCGTGTGATGACGTTGACCACAATGAAGACAATTCTTATTGCTGGGGCAGTTTGCTTGTGTGTGCGATTTTCCCAGGCAATTTAGACATAAATTTGCCTTGCTGGCCACTTCTTTCCGTTGGTAGCAATCCATCGAAAGAAATTGTGGACATTTTCGAAGGATGTGTAAATTGCCACAATGATAGCAAGCGGACGTGGAAGCACCCGACCTGGTGTGGGCGCTGTGCACAGGCACGCGTTTAGTGCCGTCTGAAGGTTCATGTGACTGTTTTATGCCGCTGCACGCGTTACGGCTTTCAATAGCGTCCAACGTAACAAGTCGATCATTGAGGAATTGCTGCAGATCTTTCTATGAAGGAACATCAATCTTGCTGCCCAGATGATGCTCCCACGCTGTGTGAGTGTCTTTAGGTAGTTTGGTTGTTAGATAATGAGTCAGCCAATAATCTCCTCCCTGTAGCGGCGCTTTGACGGTATTGCAAGCGGCAATGCAGACGTTAACTGTACTAGCCATAGACCGTATGTCAGCAGATTTTTCTTTAGAAAGATTCGGTAAGTTGTAGAGCATGTTCATGTGGCTGGCGAACACAATGCGTGGGTTGTTATACCGTTGTTGGAGTGTGGTCCAAGCGACTTCGTAGTTTGCTTCAGTTAAAGCGATTTGGCGGATATCGTTGTCCAGGACTCCTGGTAATGCTTCCTTTAAAAAATGGAACTTTTGAATCTTATCCAGACGTTCATTATTGTGAATCCAGCGTAGAAATGCATCATGAAAACTTGGCCAGTCCGCGCAGTTGCAAGAGAATTTCGGAACTGGTAATTTTGGCAATGGTATCCGTATTTCCTCTGCATGTGATGCTATTGTGGAGTTAGTTGATTCGTTGTGCGTCACTGTAACTGGATAGATTCGTTTCTTTTCTTTTGCCCCAAAACAGTAAACTTCCATGCATAGGTCTTCGAATTGGCTGATTGTATTTTGTTTGTTATAGACACTTTCTTCGTAGTCTGCCATGCATATAAGTGTGTGAAGCGTCTGATCAAATGCTTTGCTATGCTCGTCGAAAATTTATTTCAAACGTTTTCCGCACACTCTAGTTCCGTTTTCTTTTCACATTACTGAACAAACGCTTCAAAGATTCAATGCGGTCAGTTTGAACTCGCACCAGTTGATCAAACTTCGACATGATTTATACTGACTTTGCTCCACTGTCCGCAAATGCTCGTATGTTATCTATGTTCTTCTTTGACGTCTTGTTTTCAAGTTGAAAGAGATTTCGGCAATTCAACGGGACTTACTTAGCTCTGTCGTGATGAGAGCGAGCGCGAATTTTGCGTGTACTGCTCTGTCATGATGAGAGCGAGCGCGATAGAAAACGTAGGCACGTGGAACGGTGATTTTGATGTGGATGAAGATAAAATTGCCAAACAGCTTTTAGCAATTATTATATATGATTCTTATAAGCAAGGGTCCCCTCATGGGCCACCAATGTATAGTTGTGATGCCTCACTGCTTTGGCATCATAGTAATGGGGTTCGCAAACAAGAATCATATATGCACGATTTATCTTCACTTTTATTTATCCATTTAAATTCATTGTTTTAGGTATACATACAAACTACGTCTTATCGCTATGACCGCAAAATTACAAGAGAGTTTAGAGAAGCATACAACTGAGTTCAATTATGCATCGACACATAGAATGTTAATCCCCTGTTATTACACATAGAATGTTAATCCGCTGTTATGACAGCTGTAGCATAATCCGGGTGACATGCCGCCCATAATCCGTACAGTCCATTCAAATGTCTATATATGATTTCGAAAACTTAGTAGAAACTAGCACCATAGCATGGACTGGGAAAAGCTTATTGATCAGATAAAAGAATCAAAAAAAAATTTCAAGAAATCTGCTTAACGCAAAATAGATAAATATAAGCTGTAACGATAAAAAAAAAAATGACTAAACATTGGTCTAAAGACCAAGCTGAACAAAAGTATAGCCCATGTAAGGTGGCTAAGATACGTTGAGCAAAGATCTCGGTTTGCTTTGACACTCCTAAAACTAAAGACCCAAAACTCGAGAAAACTCACTCACAAAACTCACGAGATAATACTGAAAAATATAATATAATTAATGAAGTTCCAAAACCAATAGCATATCCAGCACCAGCACCGGCACTAACGAAGCAAAAAGGGCCTGCCCACCGGACTGCTGGGGGAGTCTGGAGTCCTCAGTGCCGGGGGCTTGTGAGCAGCCATCAACATCATCAGCAGCCCAGAAATAGACAGCAGCGAGAGAGTGTCAGCGTGCCACTCCTCGACGCCCAGCTAACACCAGCAGATGAACGTCAACAGCAGTAAAATATTAACCAATTAATTAATTAACCATAAATATAAATATATATAAGAACAAATTTTGTAAGATACATTGTAAAATGGAGCATATACCATGTTGCCTTGTCCACCCAATATGGCCCGTGAAGCCATAGCTAGAATCAGGCAGGCAATAATGTAAAACAAAATTTGTGTTTTCTATCCTATACTAACTAACATTAACAAAATTTAAGGAAGAAATAATTCCCAATATAAATGTCCATAGAGACAAATAGAATAAGCAAAACTGAAAACATATATAAAAATAGAGAAGATATTTTACAAAACTATAAAATTAGTATACCCAAAATGGGTCTGATAGACATTAAAACTGTTGACTCCACAGCAAATGTTATAAATAAAGTGGAAGTCCAAAATGCAGACTTGTTCTGGATAACCATACTACTAATCGTAATTGCTCTAATTATGGTATCCAATGCATTAATAAAAATATACAAATTACATAACAAGTGTCTCAGAAAAAAATACCCTAGCACTGCTAACGGTTTAGATAATATTTAAGGAATATGTGAGGGAACTCAATTATGAATGATATGATATGATATGATATGAAAATATAAAAGTTGAAAAAAAATTTAAAATATAAAAACGTAATATTGACTTTATCAAGATAGGAATACAAAAATATGTAGCAATAGCCAACCATGAGTGTAGCTTAAACACAGCGAGCTATAGATAAAGTTTATGAATATGACCCCGATTTTAAGAATAAAGCATTGAACATTATAAGTAATATTCAAATGTCTATATATGATTTCGAAAACTTAGTAGAAACTAGCACCACAGCATGGACTGGGAAAAGCTTATTGATCAGATAAAAGAATCAAAAGAAAATTTCAAGAAATCTTATAAATGTTTAACGCAAAATAGATCAATACAAGCTGTAACGATAAATAAAAATGCCCAAATATTGGTAAATAGTTACAATAAAGTCAGAGAACTGATACAACAGAATAGAAAGAATTTAGACAGTAAACAGTGTGCTAAAGTTTCGGAACTGCTGGTGGCATTAAGGGAAAAATTAATATTCATAAAAAATAAATTCAGCCTCCAGATAGAAATTCCGACTATACAAAACACTCTATTAAAAATACATTTTAACGAAGAAAGCACTGACTCAGACGAAGAAAATACAACTGTAGTCGAGGAAGACATTAAAGAGGAAGATCTTCACGATCTAACTATACCAGCAACACTAGTGCTGAAAGAAGAAAATACTACAAATAACGCAGTTGACTCAGAAAATACTTTAACCATGGCAGAACAAGCCGCAGCCATTAGGTCTTACATTAAGGAAGTCTCTTGCGCAATACTAGAATTTGATGGACAAAAGATCCATTTACAACGATTCATTAAGGCAATCAAATTGGTTGACTTAGCTAAGGGACCATATGAAGACATTGCAGTTGAGGTCATTAAGTCAAAAATAGTTGGCACCATTTTTGAACTCAGTTGAAGATGAAACGACAATTCCAGCAATTATAAACAAATTGCAGAAAGTAGTTGTCGGTGAGACATCCGCTAATGTCAAAGCAAAGCTATCAACAGTTCAGCAAAGAGGTAAAACTGCAACGCAATTTACCGCTGAAGTTGAAAGACTGAAAAAGCTTTTAGAAGCTTCCTTTATCGATGAGGGTACACCTCTAGAACATGCCACTAGTCTAAGTACTAAAGAGGCAATTGACACCATGATAAATCGTGCTGAGCACGCAAAGTATCAAAACAGTACTGGAAGCAGGGACTAGCACCACTATGGATGCAGCGATAAGCGCATACATAAGAACGAGTGCAAGAGTTACCGGATGACATCAATAAAGTGATGTATTTTGAGGTAACAGGATCTAACAAGGCTATGGCAATGCAATCAGAGGTAGTAACCGAGCTAGAGGCTTCAATAACAATGGTTATAGAGGCAACTATAATAACGGTTACCAAAATAACGGTTACCAAAATAACGGTTATCAAAACCGCAATAATGGAAATAATAACCGCTATAATGGCAACAATAGAGGCTGTAATAATGGAAAAAGAGGCCGTAACAACAACCAGAATAATAATAACGGAAATAATGCCAATGTACGAGTAACCCAAGATCAGGGAAACTCGCAACAGCAGATCATTTTGCAGCGTGGGACCAACACATAGTACATCGTTTAACGATCTGCCATTTGAGGTCCTGGCCGATGCGTCAAAAACGATACGTTGTTTTGTGGTGAGGCTTTCTTCTTTGAAAACTGCATGATGTTTGAGTTGAGTTTTCGCTCATCTCTGCCAACGTGATTTGTCCTAGTTGAAAATATTTTTCAATTCCTTTGCAGTATCTGCTCCATTTGTCTGGGTCCCTTTGAAGGCGCCTTTCGAGTTGAAGATATCTGTTCAGGGCGATCTGATGAGATTTTCCGAGCGTCATACTGGGATCAAAGTTCCTCCTGAATGGCAAACGGACTTGATAACTGCCGTCTGGTTGACGTTGATGGGTCTGTTTAAAGAAAGACTCGCACCATTGATCTTCTTTGGAGAGCTTTGGGCATTCTGGAACTGATTCCACCTCGCAGAATACTTTAAGCAGCTCTTCGGAGTTTATCATGGCATGATTACAACGATTGTGGCGTGTAATATGAGTGTTGCCAACATTGCCTAACAGAACCCATCCGAGTTGAGTATTCTGCGCTATGGGTTCGTTTGGCAAGCCAATCTTTGTTCCAGGTAACAAGAGTTGTACCATAAGGTCGGCTCCAAAAAATATATCGATTCGCTTGGATCTATAATAATATGGGTCTGCGAGCGTGAGACCATGGATATGACTCCATTTTCCCGCTGGAAAACTTTTACTTGGCATGTGTGATGTCAACGTGTTCAAAACATAAGCATCGTCGACCTTTAATGAGAAATTTGGGTTAGTTGCTTTTTGCACCGAACAACTTACGATGAATTTGCAGCGTCGGCCTGAATCTTGACCGACTCCGGTGATTAAAGTACGAGTTGTAGTTCGGGAGAGCTGGAGAGACTGCACAGCATACTCCGAAATGATAGTTGCTTCTGATCCTTGGTCAAGAAGCGCGTTGACCGTGGCCTGGCATCCTGTATGTGTGTTGCTGAGTACAACCCGAGCTGTTGCTAGTAGTACCTTTTCGATGAGTCATAGGTGAAGTTGTAGTTGACATGCACTGTAGAGTCGGCTTGGCATCTGAACTGGCTGCCGAACTTTGGCATGATGTCGAGGAGGCTATCAGCGTTGGGTGTGTTACTGGACAATGTAACATCGTGTGATGACGTTGACCACAATGAAGACAATTCTTATTGCTGGGGCAGTTTGCTTGTGTGTGCGATTTTCCCAGGCAATTTAGACATAAATTTGCCTTGCTGGCCACTTCTTTCCGTTGGTAGCAATCCATCGAAAGAAATTGCGGACATCTTCGAAGGATGTGTAAATTGCCACAATGATGGCAAGCGGACGTGGAAGCACCCGACCTGGTGTGGGCGCTGTGCACACGCACGCGTTTAGTGCCGTCTGAAGGTTCATGTGACTGTTTTATGCCGCTGCACGCGTTACGGCTTTCAATAGCGTTCAACGTAACAAGTCGATCATTGAGGAATTGCTGCAGATCTTTGTATGAAGGAACATCAATCTTGCTGCCCAGTTTGGTTGTTAGATAACGAGTCAGCCAAAAATCTCCTCCCTGTAGCGGCGCTTTGACGGTATTGCAAGCGGCAATGCAGACGTTGACTGTACTAACCATAGACCGTATGTCAGCAGATTTTTCTTTAGAAAGATTCGGTAAGTTGTAGAGCATGTTCATGTGGCTGGCGAACACAATGCGTGGGATGCTATACCGTTGTAGGAGTGTGGTCCAAGCGACTTCATAGTTTGCTTCAGTTAAAGCGATTTGGCGGATGTCGTTGTCCAGGCCTACTGGTAATGCTTCCTTTAAAAAATGTGAATCAAGCGTAGAAATGCATCATGAAAACTTGGCCAGTCCGCGCAGTTGCCAGAGAATTTCGGAACTGGGAATTTTGGCAATGGTATCCGTATTTCCTCTTCATGTGCTATTGTGGAGTTAGTTGATTCGTTGTGCGTCACTGTAACTGATAGATTCGTTTCTTTTCTTCTGCCACAAAACAGTAAACTTCCATGCATAGGTCTTCGAATTGGCTGATTGTATTTTGTTTGTTATACACACTTTCTTCGTAGTCTGCCATGCATATAAGTGTGTGATGCGTCTGATCAAATGCTTTGGTATGCTCGTCGAAAATATATTTCCGTTTTCCGCACACTCGAGTCCTTTTTCACATTACTGAACAAACGCTTCAAAGACTCAATGCGGTCAGTTTGAACTCGCACCAGTTGATCAAACTTCGACATGATTTATACTGACTTTGCTCCACTGTCCACAAATGCTCGTATGTTATCTATGTTCTTCTTTGACGTCTTGTTTTCAAGTTGAAAGAGATTTCGGCAATTCAACGGGACTTACTTAGCTCTGTCGTGATGAGAGCGAGCGCGAATTTTGCGTGTACTGCTCTGTCGTGATGAGAGCGAGCGCGATAGAAAACGTAGGCACGTGGAACGGTGATTTTGATATGGATGAAGGCAACAACGAAGATAAAATTGCCAAACAGCTTTTAGCAATTATAATATATATTACTTATAAGCAAGATTCCCCTCATGGGCCACCAATGAATAGTTTTGATGCCTCACTGCTTTGGCATCATAGTAATGGGGTTCGCAAACAAGAATCATATATGCACGATTTATCTTCACTTTTATTTATCCATTTAAATTCATTGTTTTAGGTATACATACAAACTACGTCTTATCGCTTTGACCGCAAAATTACAAGAGCGCTTTAGAGAAGCATACAACTGAGTTCAATTATGCATCGACACATAGAATGTTAATCCGCCGTTATTACACATAGAATGTTAATCCGCTGTTATGAAAGCTGTATCATAATCCGTACATGCCGCCCGCCAATGCGTCGTCCAGCATGAAGGTTCCTTGTTATTCTTGGTCCGTGTGTTGATCATAATTAGGTCGAAATAGGAAGTGGACAAAGCTTTGTGATTAACCTCTTTTGAATGCCAGATTTCGTCTTTAATGTAAGGGTGCAGTTCGACGACTCGGCCTACAGTCCATTTAGCTGGAGGTAGATTATCATCCTTTATAATGACTAAGTCGTTGATGTTAAGATTCTCTTTGATTTGACACCACTTAGGCCGAGTTTGCATGTGTGACAACCAATCACGAGACCATTGTGACCAGAATTGTCGCGTCATGTGTTGTTGTGCGAGAAATAGTTCACGCAAAGGCTTATTACTCGGCCGACCTTGTGGCGGTGCCAGTAGTGCGTCACCAATTTGGAAATGTGCTGGGGTGAGCACTTCTAAATCATCAGGGTCGGCGGTTAGCGGGAAAAGTGGACGTGAGTTCAAACATGCTTCAATCCTGATCAGAACTGTAGTAAGCTCCTCATACGTCTGCTTGTGGCTGCCGACGATCCGTTTAAGATGATACTTCATTGCTTTCACGTTTGCCTGCCAGATGCCACCAAAATTTGGAGAATATGGAGGTGTGAAATGCCACCTTGTCCCATGTTGGCATGTCGATTCATTTAGGGTTGCTTTGCAAGTGATGGGCTGGTTAAACGCTGTACTGGCACCAACAAAATTTGTGCCGTTATCACTATACATATGTTGAACTTGTCCTCGACGTCCGGTGAATCGCGTGAATGCTTGTAGAAAGTGCTCTGTTGAAAGTGCAGTGACGGCTTCCAAGTGGACTGCCTTGGTTGCTAAGCATATAAAAATGGCTACATAGCCTTTGTAGGTAGTAGATCCTCGTACACGCGCGGCTTGAAGTTCAAACGCACCGGTGTAGTCAACTCCTGTTGTAATGAATGGACGAGTTGGGGGGTTGACTCGATGTAATGGCAGATCACCCATTAATTGCTTCGCTGCGACTGGAGCTACCTTAAAACATGTGACGCATTTCCGGATGATTCGCCTGACTGCTTGTCTGCCTCTGGGAATCCAGAATTTGTATCGTATGTGAGCCAGTGTTAATTGAGCGCCGCCATGTAGAGTAACCTGATGAGAGTGTTGAATTACCAAATCTGTAAGTGGGTGACAATGAGGTAATATAATTGGATGTCTTCGAGAAAAAGAGAGATTTGAATGCTTGAGACGGCCACGAATCCTCAAGATATTGTTGTCAAGAAACGGTGTAAGATTTGAAAGTGTGCTACGGGTTGGTAACGGCTTGTTCCTTTTAAGCGCTTGGATGTCGGCGTGAAATGTATCGGATTGTGCAAGGCGAGCTATGCAGCACAGGGCCTCATCCAGTTCGTCAGGAGAGAGTGATCCGTGCTTTCGTTGTGCTCGAGCATGAGCATTGTGGCAGAATCGTAACATGTATGCCGTGACACGTAGCAGTTTTGTATACGACGAGAATCGGTCAATAATACAATCCTTTTTGTCTGACAAGGTAGTGAAGGCTCTAATTTTTATGGATTTGGCTCCAGATCCGTTTCTTCTGGATTGAGCAATTGTGATTGCGTGTTTGGCCAAGTATTGTGGGATTTGCATAGCCAGGATGGGCCATGCCACCAGATATCAGGTATTTGGCTCGGTGGTAGGCCTCTGGTTGCGCAATCTGCTTGGTTTTCCGATGTGTCTATGTGGTGCCACTGAGCCGCTGAGGTGTGGCCGAGAATGTAAGACACTCGGTTGGCTACAAACGTTTTCCACCTAGTAATGTCTCCTTTAATCCAGTGCAGAACAATGGTAGCATCGGTCCAATTAAAGGTAGATATGTGTGCATTGGTCCATCGCTTATTCTCCAGCACCCATTTGGTGAGTTTGGTAGCTAATACTGCACATAGCAACAATACATAGCTCAGTGCGCGGTATTGTTAACGGCTTGGTTGGCGAAATTTTTGATTTCGCAACGATGAGAGTTGTATAGAAAGTCGCATCAGACTGTTGGGTGCGTGCATACACTGCTGCTGCGTAAGCACTGGAGGATCCATCGCAAAAGGTGTGCAGTTGTATCTCACTACTAAATTGTGGTATAAATTTGACGCTGCGTGGTATCTTGATCGTGTTAACATTCATTAGCTGCTGTCGAAATTGTTGCCATTTGACGGCAATGGTGTTGGGAACTGGCTCATCCCAATCCAGTGATGTACTCGATCCGTCCTCATGATATTGCTTCGCTAGTGTAATTTCTTTCAACATAATCTTTGCTGAAATTACAACTGGAGCGATTAATCCAAGAGGATCAAATAAACGTGCTATGGTCGATAGGATTTCCCGTTTTGTTATACCGGCTGGAGTATTTGCTTGTAATTTATAAGTGAAGCAATCTTGCTTGGGCAACCAGTACATACCCAGTGTTTTGATGGTGTCCGCATTGCCCAACTGAGGGATGTCTGCTTGCATCGATGTTCGAGAGGTATCGTTGCCATCAGATCCTGGTCATTGCTAGCCCATTTTCGTAGCTCCATGCCAAGGATTTTAAAGCTAGCATAGTTTCACACTTTCCGTATTGCTGCCTCGGTGAATGATCGCCTGAGAGAATGTCGTCGATATATCTCATTTTGAGAACGTTGGATGCCATAGGATTTTTGTCTGTGTGTCTTCAGCTATTTGATGGATGACTCTTATAGCTGTATAAGGTGCAGACGCTGTTCCAAACGTGACGGTAGTTAAGCAATGCTGTTTGATGAGTCCATCCGCCGCCCGCCATAAAATCCTCTGGTACTGGGTGTCATCAGCGTGGACATTGATACAGCGATACATTCGTTGTATATCGGCAGTGAAAACAAACTGATATTGTCTCCAATTTAAGAGAACGGCTGGCAGATCATTTTGCAGCGTGGGACCAACACATAATACATCGTTTAACGATCTGCCATTTGAGGTCCGGGCCGATGCGTCAAAAACGATACGTTGTTTTGTGGTGAGGCTTTCTTCTTTGAAAACTGCATGATGTGGTAGCACGCATGATGCAACATGCTGACCGTAGGAATCCGTGGTTATGGTTGAGTTTTCGCTCGTCTCTGCCAACGTGATTTGTCCTAGTTGAAAATATTCTTCAATTCCTTTGCAGTATCTGCTCCATTTGTCTGGGTCCTTTTGAAGGCGCCTTTCGAGTTGAAGATATCTGTTCAGGGCGATCTGATGAGATTTTCCGAGCGTCATACTGGGATCAAAGTTCCTCTTGAATGGCAAACAGTGTTTTGATGGTGTCCGCATTATCCAAAGTGGGGGTTTTCTTGCATCGATGTTCGAGAGGTATCGTTGCCATCAGATCCTGGTCATTGCTAGCCCATTTTCGTAGCTCCATGCCAGAGGATTTTTTAAAGGTAGGATAGTTTACACCTTTTCCTTTTTTTGGCCCGTGTGAATGATCGCCTGAGAGAATGTCGTCGACATATATCTCATTTTTTGAGAACGTTGGATGCCATAAGGTTTTTTTGTCTGTGTGTCTTCAGCTATTTGATGGATGACTCTTATAGCTGTATAAGGTGCAGACGCTGTTCCAAACGTGACGGTAGTAAGGCAATGCTGTTTGATGACTCCATCCGCCGCCCGCCATAAAATCCTCTGGTACTGCGTGTCATCGGGGTGGACATTGATACAGCGATACATTCGTTGTATATCGGCAGTGAAAACAAACTGATATTGTCTCCAATTTAAGAGAACGGCTGGCACATCATTTTGCAGCGTGGGACCAACACATAATACATCGTTTAACGATCTGCCATTTGAGGTCCGGGCCGATGCGTCAAAAAACGATACGTTGTTTTGTGGTGAGGCTTTCTTCTTTGAAAACTGCATGATGTGGTAGCACGCATGATGCAACATGCTGACCGTAGGAATCCGTGGTTATTGTTGAGTTTTCGCTCGTCTCTGCCAACGTGATTTGTCCTAGTTGAAAATATTCTTCAATTCCTTTGCAGTATCTGCTCCATTTGTCTGGGTCCTTTTGAAGGCGCCTTTCGAGTTGAAGATATCTGTTCAGGGCGATCTGATGAGATTTTCCGAGCGTCATACTGGGATCAAAGTTCCTCTTGAATGGCAAACGGACTTGATAACTGCCGTCTGGTTGACGTTGATGGGTCTGTTTAAAGAAAGACTCGCACCATTGATCTTCTTTGGAGAGCTTTGGGCGTTCTGGAACTGATTTCACC
>JAEIHA010001042.1:0-127841 GCA_018904595.1 Zaprionus indianus | reverse complement strand
AAAAATACAAAAGCGCTTTAGAGAACCATACAACTGAGTTCAATTATGCATCGACACATAGAATGTTAATCCGCTGTTATTACACATAGAATGTTAATCCGCTGTTATGACAGCTGTAGCACCGGGTGACTCCACTCATAATCCGTACATAAGTATTGGCCGCGCCACAACCATAACAAAAGACTTTCCTATCTGACAGACATTCTTGATATCTGTCCCTGATTTTTTAAAGTTTCAACATACAGCTTCTATCTCTAAATCTGCTTATGCCTCTTTGGCTTCGGATGATCTATCGTTTACTTACTTTATTGTCATTGATCAAGAGTGTGAAAAGGATAAACTTTATAGAAAATAGTTTGACCATATTCGACTGTGAGTCACATTAAATTGACATTAATTTAATGCAGCCACAACGTTGGGCGCTACTTACGCGTAGTTTTATTATTATTATATTCTAAAAATGTAGCGTTCAAACAAAAATTGCTCGTCGGCTTGGGGGTGGACGTTTTGTTCACAAAACATATGTAGAACTACTAACAATAATAACAACAAGAGCAACAGTCGAGCAGGACGCGACATGCATTTGCATGTTTATGTTTTAGCGACCCGCTCTAACACACATTAATTGCCAGATTTGTGCAACATTCGGCAAAGTTTATAAAAGTATTACATATGGTGCGCACCAAAAAATTAAACAATTATTGTTTGTTAAGCTTTTAAATTATTTAATAGAAAAGAAAAAAGAACAAGAGCAACAGTCTAGCGGCACGCGACAGTGGGTTACCCTTCAACCTTTTTGAAACGTAAAGAGTCAATAATTGTACAATACTTCTACTTAAAAGAAATATCGTAACGTAAGCCTTTATATGCGTCTGTGTATATTTACGTGTATCATTTCATTGGTCAAGCTTCAAATGTATGTATGTGTGTGTGTGCGTTTTAATGCAAAAATGCGTGTGCATAGAAAAGAAGATAAGAACAACAGATGGCGTTACGCGCTCGCATTCTCTTTCCTTTTCTTTCCTACATGAGCATTGCAATGACATCACAGCTTGCTGGTCTGTATACAAAATCAAAGCGAACAAGGTTTTTAATTAATAAAGACTGTGTTTGTTGTCCGATCGGATTGAAATTTTGACTTTATGTTGGTAAAATAATTAGCTTAGTATGGTCTTACTCAGAATGTTGTATCTTTTATATGTCGCAAATCAGCTTAAGAGATGAAATTATTGATTTGCGTAGGCGGGGGCGTGGCACCTAACATTTGAAATAAACTTCACCTGTCCCGGAGAAGCAGAAACCTTCATGCTAAATTTGATGCCTCTAGCTTTTATAATAGGTGAGATCTGTGTGTTCATCTGGACATCCAGACAGTCAGAGATCCAGACATCCGGACAGACAGACAGACAGACATGGCTTAATCGACTTGGCTAGTGATCCTGAGCAAGAATATATATACTTTGAGGGGTCTCCCACGCCTCCTTCGGCCTGTTACATACATTTGCACAAAGTTAGTATATCCTTTTTTGAACATTTTCAATGGTCGAAGGGTATAAAAAATATACTGCTATCTTACGAAAAAATGACCCTGCAAAAAGCTAAACAGTATTTACTGGAATATTTTTGTTTAAAAAACAGCACACTATTCATGGACAGCTATGCAGATTTCGAAAAAATTCAAAGTGCGTACAAATAAATCATGAATCCTAAATGCACTAAAATATATCGAAGCCTCATTCTATTAAAAACACATTCCCACTTATGCAAAGTTTAAATAGTTGTATGCATTTCTCCAATATTGCTTTGTATACGCTCGAGCATATATGTCAACATATGAAACCCAGACATCCGGACAGACAGACAGACATGGCTTAATCGACTTTTCTAGTGATCCTGAGCAAGAATACATATACTTTGTGGGGTCTCCCACGCCTCCTTCTGCCTGTTACATACATTTGCACAAAGTTAGTATACCCTTTTTTGACCATTTTCAATGGTCAAAGGGTATAAAAACTAACGAGCTCCTTAAATCTTTCATACCAAAATGTTTTAGGTGTTTGTACTAAACTTTCAACTATATAATTAAATAGTCTTTCATTTTCTTCTCAAATTGTTGTGTTTACTGGCACTGGGTTAAAGCCGGAGATCCTGAGCTCCGAAGACTTTGCAGAGAAGTACACAAACTACAGGCGTGATCGACCTGACCGACGTAGTGGTGGAGCTGTAGTTGCAGTTGATTCCACCATCAACTCGGAAATTTTAGAACCAGAGCTTCAATTTGGTATTACTCTGTGTAAAATTACACTTTCAACTCGTCCGGCGTTAAGTTCGCGTTGCCCGCTCCTCGAACCAGCCAGTGCTTGGCGAGCATTCACCACCCAAATTTGCTGCCTTATCAACCCAACTAGAACTTTTGCACAAGTATAGTAGTGGCTAAGTTGCAAGTGAGTTGCGCAAAATCGGAATTCTTTGTCAGTAAAAAGAAGAAATTAGCCGCATAAAAGAGAGGGCCATGTAACGAACGACCTCCTATTGGAATGAGCTCAAATTTTAGGCCATTATTTTCAAATTTGTCCACGAATGCATCTAGCGATTGAAACATAGGTACTAAGACTGCTCTTCCATCAATTTCAATTCTTTTTTAAATGTAATGCTTTGCACTGCGCCGATTAATTTAATGAATGAAATTTTCCTTTCTAATGCCGATACGACAAGAGAATCTTTTCTAAGCCCTTTGAAACAAAAGCAAAGTATATATGCAACTATTCGAACAAATTTAGCAAAGTTGGAGTGACGATGTATCAAATCCACTAGACAATTTTGCGGAACTTCCGCTAGTGTGCCAACCATCACACCGGTTCTGTCTCCAATTAGACAATTTGCTTCACAAAAATATAACACTTCTCCGTCTATAAACTTAATATATTTATTAATTCAAACAAGTAAATAACTTAAGATGAAGAAGGAAAAAGGGACCGGATTATTTTAATGTGTTGCTGCGTGCGAATTATTTCGAAAAGTGACGCTCTTCATTTTCAGTGTTGCACAGCAGCTTGCTTATATCGATAACAACTTAAGTTCTCTTTAAACGATATTTTGGTATTTATTCATATACGCCAAATCAAGAATGGTACGGCAAGGCCTGGCAACTTTATCGAATTTCCAACATCCCGCCCACCGTAAAACTACTCGAGAGTTTTACCTAACACATCAATACTGCCAACTTTGAAACTGGACGTGTAAGTGTCCCAGAAGAGGTCTGTACTTCGGCGATTCGTATTTGCCCATCTTTTGCTGGTATTGTTCGAATGATGACGCCCTTTTTCCAATTGCCGCGAGGTTGGTTGTCATCGCAAATTGCCACAACATCTCCAACGTTGATTGGTTTTATGCGAGCAAACCATTTAGTACGCCTGGTCAATGTAGTACTCTCTAATCCATCGACGCCAAAAATTGTCCTTTAGCTGTTTAGCAATACGATACTGTTTATGAAAACAGAAATTGCCGCCATCTCCAGGAGTTTGAGTTGAATTTGTAGTGCCGAGCAAGAAATGATTCGGAGTTAGTGGCTCTAGATCATTTATATAAACAGGGATATGCGTCAAAGGTCTACTGTTTATAATGTTTTCGGCTTCTATTAGCAGACTCCGCAGGGTCTCCACTTGAGGAGCTTGTTGTTTGAGTGTGACTGTCAAGATTCTTTTTGTGGATCTAACTAAGCGCTCCCAACAACCGCCTGAGCTTGGGTTAGCTGGACAATTAAAATCCCATTGAATTCCTTTGTTTGCCATTTCCGACTTAATGGCACTCAAATCAAATAAATCCTGTGTCCTCTTAATCTCCCTGTCCGCTCCGATGAAATTCGTGCCCATATCCGACCTGATCTTCACTGGCACTCCTCAACGATTTACAAAATTACGAATGCATAGTATGCACGCATCAGTAGAAAGATCTGCTGCTAATTCAAGATGTGTAGCTCTTATTGTAAGGCACGTGAACAATGCGACCCATCTTTTTTCATGCCGTCGGCCTATCGTAACCATGATAGGACCAAAATAATCCAATCCTGTGAAGGAGAAAACACGCTGGTATGGAGTTACCAGATCCTTTGGTAACTGCCCCATTTGTGCCGGTATTGGAACTGCAGACTCATTTTTACATAGTTGACACGCTGTTTTAGCTCGCTTTACAGCTTTTCGCAAATGCACTATCCAAAATTTGCGCCTTATTTCATTTATAATGAGATCCTCATTTTGGTGATGGTACATATCATGATACCACTTTACTATTAACTCAGTCAATGGATGTTTAGAAGGCATTATGATTGGATGACGCGTTGATTCAGGCAAAACTTCAGCATAGTCCAGTCTTCCGCTAACAACTAAAATGGCATCCTTTGATAAAACCGGACATAACGAATAAATCGAGCTACTTTTGGCAACTGCATCGCCTTCCGCCCTCCGTAACTCATTTGAAGAAAGCCCTCCGCACCTTTCCTCCGGGCTCTGGTGGCGTAGCCGTTTTATAAATCTTAAAATCCATCCCATGGTGCGTTTCAAAAACAAATACTTTGAGTATTTTTGAATATCGATAACTGGATCCTGTAGAAGGGTCAATACAATTTTCTTCCGCTCATTTGTGTCGTCAGTTTGGGTTCCTATTACATTTGAAGAAGGCCAAAATTGCCTATCTTGCAGTAGAAACTCCGGTCCTATTGTCCAGACATTTTCAGCTTTATATCTCATACCATTTGATGCCTTGGTCGCTTTATCCGCAGCATTTTAATCAGTTGGTACCCATCTCCAGTTACTTTCATCTGTACTCTCCAGAATTTCACTTATACGGTGCGCTACGAATGGCTTATATTGTCGATGATCAGAGTTAATCCAAGAAATAACTGTCATTGAATCAGACCATAATGTGCAACTTTGCACCTTTACATCGTGACAACCTAAAATTGTGTTTCGTAGGCGAGTGCCCAATACTGCTGCTTGGAGCTCAAGTCGCGGCACAGATAACATTTTTAAAGGTGCGCACTTTGTTTTGCCAGCAACAAAGATAGTACTATTGAGACCATTTCTCACAATCCTCCAATAAGCTACTGCCGCGAATGCCAGTTCAATCTGTGTGTCGTCGTCAAAAAGTCCATGGAATAGCATCTACTCAATTTAAAATCCTTTACGTTCTCCAACTGACGAACCCATTGTTTGAAACGTTCAAACAAGGAATCTGGTAACAGGTCATTCCAGTCTATTCCTGAACGCCACACATCTTGGACCAAAACCTTTCCATGTACCATCAAATCAGCTAACATTCCAAATGGATCGTATGCTGACATTACCAAACTTAACAACTGTCGCTTTGTTGGACATTTTGTGGCCTTTACAATATCTATATCGACACGATTTAGCTGCAGATCAAAAATAAATTGATCATTCCTGCTATCCCAATGCATTCCTAGTATTTTGTCTTTGTGTCAATCCATAGATATACCATCCTAGTGCTGTTTTTGTTGCAATCAAATTCCTATCCAACTGTATGCTTTTAATAGCACGAATAACAGGACAATTGTCTATTCCTATTAAAATCATTGGCTCTGCATTTGTATACCCTTTAATTGGTATATTCCTCATTTTCTTGAACTGTCTTTCCAACTGTTGAACATCAAGGGTTTGCAAAGGTAATTGAAGCTCTGGATCCGAACTTCCTTTATACGCTGCCATTTTTTGTCACCGTCTTGTGATCGTATCTTTAATTTGCAAATCATAGAATTCACATCCATAGCATGTTTGCCTATCCAGCTCAATGTCAACTTAACAGGGTCTTCTTTGACACCCAATTTATGCGTCAACTCATTGTTTATCAATGTAGTCGAAGAACCTTCATCCACAAAGGCAAATGTTTTAATAATTTGTCTGTTCGGACCCATTAGCTCTATAGGCACAACTTTAAAGAGTATCTTTGACATATCTGACTTTATCGTGTTCACAGATGAGCTCTCTTCCTCTATCTTCTTTTCGCTGGATTCTTTTGCCTTTGTTTTATCACTATGCAATGATCTATGATATATTTTGTCACTTCCATTCAATTTACATGTCCGTTTGTATTTGCATGCTCTTACGCTGTGACCTTTAAACAAACAACTATAGCATACGCCAAGATCTTTTGCAATTTTCCATCTGTCATCTATAGAGGCTTTATTGTATTCCTCACATTTTGGCAACTTGTGATCTCCGTTGCATTTGTAGCACATATCTTTATTTGCGACTGCTGTATCAGCGACTTCTGCAACTTGCATCACCGACTTTTGCTGCAAATTATGTTTTCCCTTTGTTGCTTGTGCCTTCGAAATCACCATTGTTGCCCTTGCAATGCTCCGACTCAATCCATTTAGCCAAATGCTAAGGTGTCCCAAATTTGGATACGGTACTATATTTTCAGCGTATCCATTCCATAATATCCTCTTTCACAATGGCAACTTCGCGATAAGCTGATCCAACATTGCCGGGTTATTCAAATACTGTGTAGCATTTGCCGACCTTAAGTAGATGACCAAATTATCTACTTTGAAAGCAAAGGGTACCAGCTTTTCCAAATTATTTTCAGGAATACTCTGAAGACTATTGACAATTTCCAATTGGGATTTTATAAGCAGTTGCGGTCGTCCATATCAAACTGCAGCCTATTGATTATAAAAAGCAGCCTTCCAGTCATGAGCAATGTCACTATGTTCGGCAAATCTGACATGATTCGCGGCTGCTGAGACACCATGTTGTCTTCCAGTCGCATTAATGCCCAAAATATCAAGTCCATAATTCCTTCTCTGTGTATCAAGACCAGAGCTTTCCTGTTTATCAGATCCATAATTCTTTCTTTGTGTATCAAGAGCTTTCCATAAAAATGCTGCCGCTATGTTGTGCAGCTGCGTTGCTGCCCAGTGCAGAAACGCCAGTGCCACCATGTGTGGCTCCAAAATTTGCTTGTGAAGTTGCGTCTCTATTCATTACAGAAACGCCAGTGCTACCATGTGTGAGCGTTCCAGATACGTCCTCCACGTTTGAACCCATGTTGCTGCCCTGTGCAGCATTGCTGATAGTCAATCCATGATCGTCGCTGCCCATTGCAGGAACGCCAATGCCACCATGTGGGGCTGTGCACCAATTGGATTTCCAACTACCAACTGCTCTATTTTGTTCATCCGTTCCGACATACCCTCAGTAACGTTCGCCATTTGTGTAGCCAATGCGCCAATTACGTCATCTAGACGTAACATATTTTCCCAATTTTTTCTCTTAGTACATCGTCTAAAGCTCTTTGAAAAATGCTGCTTGCATTTCTCAAGCCGAATGGTAGACGACAAAATTCGTATTTACCGCCGTTTACCGAGAACGTCATCTTCTCACGGTCATGTTCGGCGAGGTATATTTGGTGATACCCTGATTTGAGATCAAGGGTAGTGAAGAACTTTGCCTTTCCCAGATTCGCTAGAATCATGGGGATGCTAAGCATACGGTAACGGGATAGTGCGCTCATTTAGCTTTCTGAACTCAATTACCAACCTCTTGTTCGGGTTACCGAACGCATCAGTGCCCTTTTTGTCAACAACCCACGTCGGTCTGTTATGGGGAGACCTTGATGGCCTGATGATGCCATCCTTTAGCAGTTGTTTGCCTTCGTTATTCACAAAGTCAGAAACACCCATGTGGTTTGGGTTAGCTCTCGAGTACACGAATTGTGGCAGTGACAGCGGTGTTGAAAGGGAGAGTTTCATGTGAAGTGGAGAAGGCCTTTTTCCTTCTCAAAATTGTGTCCTTGAACTCCTTTTTGATGGAGGCAGGCACCACAATGTCATTCACGTCAGTGAAGTTCACACCAGGACAGCTAAAATAGTGAAGTTTTTCACAATGGCCCTGATACTCTAAAGAGTCCTCAGCTAGGTTCAACTTGAGTCCGGCCTGTGTTAACAGGTCAAAGCCTATAATAGCGTCGAACGAGTTAAGGGAATTCAATAGGAAAAACGGAGAGGTGTGCTTGAAGACCTTCATAAAGCACTTTTGTTTGATTTCAGTGGAGCCATGCCTGGAGACCGGCATTACATTTTTTAACTCCTTTATGGGCCTAAAGTAATTTTTTTCCGCGCCGGTGTCAATTAACTTCATAAAGCACTTTTGTTTGATTTCAGTGGAGCCATGCCTGGCGACCGGCAATACATTTTTTAGCTCCTTTACGGACCTAATGTAATTTTTTCCGCGCCGGTGTCAATTAACATCTTTAAAATTCTCCCGGGCAAACGTCGTTCCATGAACGGCAACCGGGAGCCATCGCTTGGAGCGTACTCATTGTCAATATTTTCCTCTACTGCAGCCTTTGCTGCCTTCTCGTACTCCTGCTTGGGGTCTTTTGTCTTAGGGTCTTTTGTTTTGGGGGTCTCCTCGACAATATTGTTAAGGCGTTGCCATTGGGCTCATTGGGGTTGTTCTTGGTATATTCAGTGCGCTGCCTCAACTTGAAGGACGAATCGACCTCCATAGATTGTGATGCCTGCGCCTGGTTGTCGTTATTGGTCTGACCATTAGTATTACCCTTTTGACGCAAATGTGCGTAACAGGCATAAGGAGGCACTATATATCTTTCTTGGTGATTGGACGTGTTTGAGTCTTTGCTCCCTGTTATTAACATAAATAGTTACCTATTCTCGCGTAATAAATTATATTTTATAATTATTAGTGAATATTTTAACTAATTTAACTTATTTGCTTTCACTTGCGCGTCTTTGGCGTCAAGTTATTGTTTGTGTTCTTACTAACATTCCCACGCTCTCACGCTCTCACGCTCTCACGCTCTCCCGCTCTCCCGCTCACTAAATTAATTTTCGCTCTTGAGTGATTTGTGCAGTTCTTGTTTACGGTAAACGTCTCAGCTTTTTTGTTGTTTTGTTTACATCGAGTGCTCACTAGTTTCGTACTTGCTTGCCTGCCTGTCTCGGTGTAGCAACTATTTCTTGTTCTCTCCAGAAACTGATCTTATTTCTTATTTCTTATCTTCTCTCTTTGCTTTTCGTTGTCCCCTACATTTACCAGGCATATTAGTTATCATGGTGAACCAGGTCAAGGTGTCGTGCTCTGCAACAATTTGCAAATGCGCCTCTGATCCTAAGGCGGAATATATTGGTTGTTGGCTCTGTGACAATTTCTGTCATTTAAAATGCTGTGGCCTAAATGGGCGGGTCAGAGATGCCGTCAACGCCAATACCGGCCTTTAATGATCTTGAGAACGTGCCGCGTGGCTAAATCCGACTTACGGAAGATCCACAATAAAACCAAACTAGGGTTTTATCGGATACGTACAGCTTTCTCAAATCTTCAGTCTGAATTTTTAGAGATGGAGGCCAAGTTTAACGCCTTTACGGCATTAAGTAAGGCACCTGCTCCGCTGAGCATACCTTTCGATTCGGAATCTATTCCGTCATGCTCTTCTAGTTGCACAAAAAAATCGTCAAGCAAGGTTACCGCGCCCAAACCTCTTGCTCCCCCTCTTGTGCCTACTCGCATTCCGAGCAACGACAACATAAAGAGTAGTGTTCCCGCAATCATGCCCGCTTGTAGGGCACAGAGTATAAAACCTCTGATTGCAATTAAACCCAAAAAATTGGTGTTTGTCTCTCGCTTGGCCCCGGAGACATCTATAGAAGATGTACAATCGTACATCCTCGCAAAGCTGCATGTAAACAACCTTATTGTTGAAAAATTTAACTTTAAATTTGCACGTGACATTTCTTCTTTTAAAATTAGTCTCCCAGCAGAACACTTTAAAGACGTTTGCGCTGCTTCATTTTGGCCGCCCGACCTAATTGTTAAGGAGTTTACTCCAAAACAAAAGCGCCGAATTTCAGTTACTCATCCCACATTGGCTGTTACATCGCCAAGTGGCACTTCAAAAAAATTCAAGTCGCCAAAAAACTAAAATTTCCTCTTGCCTCGGAAAATGTCAGAAGACCTATTAAAAATCTTGCTTCCTTAATTCTTTCCTATCAAAATGTAAGAGGCCTTTGTAGTAAAATCTCTAGTCTTTACCTTTATAGTCGTGCATTTTCCTCCCATATTATTGCTGTTACCGAAACCTGTCTCTCTGTCTGTCCGTCTGTCCATCCGTCTGTCTGTATGAACACTTGGATCTCAGAAAGTATAAGAGCTAGAGTCTTCAAATTGTGTGACAACATCCGTATATGTTGCAGTGTTTCAAAGTTTTTTTGAAATTCGACCACGCCCCTTCCCACCTCTGTAAATCAGTAATAACTATTTAAAATCCACGATATACACGCCCACCGCCCCACAAATCAATAATTTAAGCTGATTTGTGAGTGACTTATAAAGAATACAACATTCTGAGTAAGACCATACTTAGCTAATTATAATACCAACGAAACGTCAAAATTTCAATCCGATCGGAGAACAA
Organism: Zaprionus indianus; assembly: GCA_018904595.1. NCBI lineage: Eukaryota > Metazoa > Arthropoda > Insecta > Diptera > Drosophilidae > Zaprionus > Zaprionus indianus. Next base: position 117,386 of record JAEIHA010001042.1, on the reverse strand, counting down.
ACACAGTCGTTATTAATTAAAAACCCTGATCGCTATAATTTTGTATACAGACCAGCAAGCTGTAACGTCATTGCACTGCTCATGTATGAAAGAAATGGAATGAGAATGCAAGCGCGTAGCACCATCTGTTGTTCTTCTCTTCTTTTCTATGCACACGCATTTTTTGTTTGTTTGTTTTCATTGTATTCAACGTCCGATCATGCTCTTGGGCTCTTTTTAAATTAAATTCATATACACGTAATGCCTTTTGAAAATTTTCTAAGCATTTTTAGAGAAATCGAAACGACAAAATTAAACTTTTAATAAAAAAGGACACGGAGTTCGGCGTCAACGTTTTTAATGTACAGTTGGCTTCAGTGCACAAACGAAAGTAAGTTCGATTTTTTTTAGTAAGAGTGGGCCACAGTCCGACCACACTCTCCAATCTAAGCGCCGACAACTGCTGCCACCGCTTCAAGTACGCGGATCCTGGCTTGTTGTTCGAGTCTTCTAGTCCTAATCCGCGCGGCAGCGCGAGCAAAGGCTGCCCGATGAGTAGATGCAATGGTGTGATTACCTCGCCATCGTTGGGATCGGTGCTTTCGACGAGAAGTGATCTGGAGTTGGGCAATGCTTCCACGTCCACCAGATGCGTGCTCAACTCGTTCGGCGTTAAGTTCGCGATGCCCGCTCCTCGAACCAGCCAGTGCTTGGCGAGCATTCACCACCCAAACTTGCTGCCTTATCAACCCAACTAGAACTTTTGCACAAGCATGGTAGTGGCTAAGTTGTAACGAAGGACCTCCTATTCGAATGAGCTCAAATTTTAGGCCTTTATTTTCAAATTTGTCCACGAATGCATTTAGCGATTGAAACATAGGTACTAAGACTGCTTTTCCATCAATTTCAATTCTATTTTAAATGTAATGCTTTGCACTGCGCCGATTAATTTAAGGAATGAAATTTTCCTTTCTAATGCCGATACGACAAGAGAATCTTTTCTAAGCCCTTTGAAACAAAAGCAAAGTATATATGCAACAATTCGAACAAATTTAGCAAAGTTGGAGTGACGATGTATCAAATCCACTAGACAATTTTGCGGAACTTCCGCTAGTGTGCCAACCATCACACCTTTTTTATCTTCGGAAGTTTTCAGGGTTGACGCTATCTGGAACTGGTGAAGTTATGGCCATTAGTCCTTTGCCTTCTTCATTAAACTTGGCCCTTTATATCAATTCCTCTCGATACCAGATCAGAAGGGTTGGCGACTATTGGAACATGACGCCAAACAACACCATTTGATTTCAGCAACTCTGCCACAAATGTACCCATCGTGCCAGAATCACGTTCTAACCAATACAGGGTAACCTGTGAGTCTGACCAGAAATTCACGCTTTCTATATTGAATTTTGCCATGGTTGGAGAGATTTGATGCCACAGCAAAAGTAGTGCTACACGTAGCTCTAGTCGAGGTATGGTTTTAACATTAAGTGGAGCTACCCTAGATTTTGCCATAAGTAACGTAATGCCAACGTCTTGGTTTTTGGCAGTTCGTATATATATGCAACAACCATATACATGACTGGAGGCGTCTGCAAAACCATGAATTTGAACTTGGTCATCGAGGAATATGGATCTTACGCAAATCTCGCAATGTCATGGTAAACTTATGCCATGCTGTATGAAGACTCATAGGAATGGTCTCATCCCAATGTATCTTAAGAATTCCACAACTCCTGTAATAAAATTTTGGCTTTTGTTATAATGGGACACAGCAAACCAAGTGGGTCAACGTAACGGTATTCAACTTGTATGCCTGTATATTTTGTGAAGTGTTTTCTTTCCATAAAATCAGCTGGAAATTTCGGTCATCTTTAGAGACATTTATCAGCCTGTTCATTTTGGAAATGTCAGCAGTCACGGCATATTTATTCAATCGAAAATTAATCAAATTGAATACAGCTCCCTCTGAATTTTTGGCCCCACCATTAGTGTTTCCTTAAGTGAAACAGCTGTTGACGTGTGTGTCCTAAATCAAGATATTCTTTCATAAAGTCATGGTACATGTTTCGAAGGGTTGCATCCTTTGATAATTTGCGCTCAAGTTGTAGAAAACGCCTTTCAGCAGTTTGAAAGGACTGATCGAGAACCTTTGGATGGGTCATGGAAGGAAGCTTGACTTCAAAGTGACCGTAAGATAACTGTTTGACTTCAAAGTGACCGTAAGATAACTGTTTGACAGTTTACTTGAAAAACAGTTCACACGCCTGTTGTTCAGCTGTTTGGCGAACAGCCTTCGATTCAATTGAACATTGATCCAATTCCCAGAAGCGGATGGCTAAGGAGTCGAGCGAACAATTACTATTTTAAGCAACTGAACACCCACTGAACTGACGACGAGGTATTATTTGACAAAGGGACTCTCTCAACAGAGAAGGGGCGAGGCACTATGACCAGAATGATGGTTTCTGCCTATAAAGCTCTCCTAACCTTACAAAAGCTGCTCTGCTTCCCTGATGAAGCATAAAAGGTCATTCGTCGAGGAACAGACAATGTTCTCGGGAACTGCGATTTCCACGTGCAAATGTTTCCTCATAATCCATACCATGGCTGGAGAGTCACACAGTATGTGTGTGATGTTTTCGTCTCCTCCTATGGAAATTAACACTACAGATCAAAGCGTACACATTTATTCCAACTTGCCTCTTAGATTTGTTAGCCTGATTTTATCTTTCATTACTTTAACTTAACAGCATCTCTATTCCTTATTAATTTTTGTTTGTCTAACGCTTATCTTTATCCCGTTTTCGCTATTAATATTAAATATCTCCCATAGCATGTTTTTTTTAGGCCATGGATTTAAAAAAAAATTCATGGTCTACTTGTATTGTGTTTATCGGAACGCAAATGTGCGTTACAGGCATAAGGAGGGATCTCCGACCCCATAAACTATATATATTCTTAATCAGTTTCAACAGCCGGATCGATTGAGCCATGTCTGTCTGTCCGTCTGTCTGTCTGTCTGTCCGTCTGTCCATCCGTCTGTCTATATGAACACTTGGATCTCAGAAACTATAAGAGCTAGAGTCTTCAAATTTTGTGACAACATCCGTGTATGTTGCAGTATTTCAAAGTTTTTTTGAAATTCGGCCACGCTCTTCCCACCTTTGTAAATCAGTAATAACTATTTAAAATCCACGATATACACGCCCACCGCCCCCACAAATCAATACTTTAACAACATTCTGAGTAAGACCATACTTAGCTAATTATAATACCAACGAAACTTCAAAATTTCAATCCGATCGGCCAACAAACACAGTCGTTATTAATTAAAAACCCTGATCGCTATGATTTTGTATACAGACCAGCAAGCTGTAACGTCATTGCAATGCTCATGTAGGAAAGAAAAGGAAAGAGAATGCGAGCGCGTAGCGCCATCTGTTGTTCTTCTCTTCTTTTCTATGCACACGTATTTTTTGCATTCAAACGCACACACACACATACATACATTTGAGCTTGACCAATGAAATGATACACGTATTCATACACAGACGCATATAAAGGCTTACGTTACGATATTTCTTTTAAGTAGAAGTATTGTACAATTATTGACTCTTTACGTTTCAAAAAGGTCGAAGGGTAACCCACTGCCGCTAGACTGTTGCTCTTGTTCTTTTTTTTTTCTATTAAATAATTGAAAAGCTTAACAAAGAATAATTGTTTAATTTTGTAGTAGTATGTAGTACGTGTAGTTATAATTAGTATGTAAGATTCTATGTAATTGTAATTATTGTTTAGTTTGTCGATCATGGCTCAACGCCATCTATTGTAAGTTAAATAGTTCTAGTTCACTAAGCGCACTCTGGTGTAAACAAGAGGAGTAGAGAGTTAGGAGAAGCGACGCACTTCACTTTTAAGCAGAACGCAGTATTGTACGGACGCGCATTAAAAATATTGTAATAACGCATAAAATAAAAACTTTAATTGATTCAACTATAAAGGCTATATGACTACTAAAATTCAGAAGTGGTCGTGTATCTACGTTTGTTTTTAGTCAAAGTGTTCTAAAGCTATTATGGATTGTATGGACATACAAAATTTAAGCGGCGATTTGAATGACTTAAGCATACATGATTTAAAGTTGTGGTGCGAAAAGTTTAAGTTACCAACCAAAGGCAGAAAATCGGCTTTAGTGTTGCAAATCCAAAGTATGCTACCGTCAACAAGTGCAAGTGCAGCAAGTCTGCGTAGCGAAGCACCCCTAAGCAGCAAAACTACCGTTTTGCCGGCCATCGGAGCGCCTAACGACGGAATAACGGAACAGGCAGACGACGAAAACAACGACATGGCAACAGCGAGCAATATTGACGCCGTCATTAAACTTCGTGATGAAATTGAAAATTAACAAGTTGGCAACGATCACGTAATGTGCGAAGCTGGCAACACTGAAGAAATCGCTCACGGTACAAGTTCATTTGTGAACGAATGCAAATCAGATTTGGAACGAAAGGCAATCTTGTAGAGCTACGTCAAAGCTTAGAAAAACGTAAATGGCTCAATGACGAAGTGTTTGCAAGCTATTTTTATGACAAACAGATGTTGGCAAACAAATTAAATGTTACCGATGACGAAATGGTGCAGTATATACTGGAGGGTATACCGAATGTTGAACTCAGAAACCAAGGCAAGTTACAACGTTTTGATACACCGGCTGCAGTTCTGGATGCCTCCCGTGATATTAAGATGCCACGTCTTACTGGGAAAAAAGGTCACTCTGGAGCTGTGTCAAAGACTTCGACCCCGGACCAGAGGGTTGTTAAATGTTTTAATTGCAATTGTTCCGGACATATAGCTGCAGAGTGTCGAAAGCCGAAGCATCCAGATGGAGCGTGCTATGCGTGCGGCAAAGAGGGACATTTGGCTATACAAGAAGAAAACACCAAAGTACAATTATGTAAGATACTTTGACATAAGTTTCTATGATGCAAATAATTGTAAGTCAGATTTATCTCCATAGGGTGCCTCTTAGATTCAGAGAGTCCGATAACAATTTTAAGAAAATCTACAATTTCTAAAGAATTACAGTTAAGCCACAATGAATCGGCAAATACTTATTTTGGTATTAATAAAATTGAATGTACTTGGTAAAATTACTTGTTTGTTTAAAAATTTAAATAAAATCATAACTATTGAATCTTTTGTTGTGAGTAATGAATCCATAAGGCACCCAGTGGATTTAGGCAGAGATTTTTTAAATATGAGTAATTATAAGCTAATTAAGGTTGATGAGAATATAAGCAATAAGTATGTGCAAAGTAAAAGTAAAGATAAATTAAAAGTCATGCAAAGCAAAGAAAAGTTAGAATATGTACACAGTGAAGTAAATGTAAAAGAACAAAGACAAAGCAACGTGAATGAAATTAAAAGTAAAAACAAATTAAAAGACATGCAAAGCAAAGAAAAGTTAGATATGTACAAAGTGAAGGAAATGTAAAAGAACAAAGACAAAGCAACGTGAATGAAATTAAAGGTAAAAGCAAATTAAAAGACATACAAGGTAAAAAACAATTAGCTAATATGCAATGCAAGGGTAGTGCAGAAAATCGAAGAAATGACAATATAGGAGAGACTCAGAGTAAAGTTAATTAAAATATTGTTACCCTTCAAGTCACGGTTGGTAACTCGTGCACTGCAGCTTGAGTGATGTTCTCCCGTTTTTTCACTGCGCGTGCGTAGAAGTCTCTGTCCTGCTCGTTTTCTAACAGCCTATACGAAACCTCGAACCACACTCGGCGGCAACGTTGCGACGCATCGCCGTGCAACTTAACAAGCGACGCGGCGTTGTCGCTCCGCTCCAACGGTACTTGCAGAAATACGACGGACAACCACAATGCAAAGACGCAAAACATAATATTATGAAATAATTCGAGGTCATGCGTAATGTTCTACTACTACTACTACTATTACCCCGACACGGCCATCCTGACTCTAACACGACCTCGTGTTCCATTCAATTCGTATAAACTTAACAAGTTAATTTCACAAAATAGTATCAAGCCTTCTTAACCAATATCTTTACATAATTCTTACTATAATGTAATTTTTAATAAAATCAATTCTTCATTCAACATTACAAATTCAATGCCCCACACGCCATGATCAAAACAAACATCAGTTTGTTTTGCACTTGTGCTTGCATTATGTATCTTGTCTCGTTACTCTGCCATTTTCTTTGGCCAGCAGTAATTCTTTCATCACCTCTATTGGTGTGCTTCACTTTCTTCAGTGGCTTCAACATTTTCATTTTCGCTCTCTTCACACACATTCAACTCCTCGGGCACTTGCCCCTCTGGCATTTTTCTCAAATCTTCATGTGGATATTTATAATTTCTTTTATTGGTTAAGGACTTTAAAGTGTACCTGTCACCCTCCAGAACCTGTATTATTTCAAATCTGTACAGTACTACACATTCCATTATTGCCTATGCCTTTCAACATAACAACATTATTAAATCTTTTACCAGAAAATTTAGTACTTAGCTTTTCTTTCAAAATAATTTCAACGGTGTTACACCACGACGAAGCGATTTCGCCTGCCTTGTCTGGGTTGCATTTGGGTAGTTTCACCGCTTTACTTTGCCCCGCATCAGATGCCGTTGTTTGTATGGCCCGCACAAGTTCAATTAAATTTTTATTTTGCATTTCCATAATAGTACGCCATGGTCCATCTATTGTTGAAGGTATAGGACCCGATCCCACTATTGATGTCGAATTAACTTTATCACCCATTAGAGCGTAGCGCGTTTCAAACTGTTCACAGGCGGTTCCTCAAGCAAACTGCCCTGCTCGTTTTCTAACAGCCTATACGAAACCTTCGAACCACACTCGGCGGCAACGTCGCATCGCCGTGCAACTAAACAGGCGACACGGCGTTGTCGCCCCGCTCCAACGGTACTTGCCGAAAAACGACGGACACACCGTGCAGTTAAACAGACGACACGGCGTTGTCACACCGTTCTAACGGTACTTGCAGAAAAACGACGGACAACCACAATGCAAAGACGCAACACATAATATGATGAAATAATTCGAGGTCATGCGTAATGTTCTACTACTACTACTACTATTACCCCGACATATATATAAGAAAAAATTTTGTAAGAAATATTGTAAAATGGAGCATATACTACTATGCCCTGTTAACCCAATATGGCCCGTGAAGCCATAGCTAGAATCAGGCAGGCACTAATGTAAAACACAATTTTTCCTCTCTACTAACATTGACAAAATATAAGAAAGAAATAATTCCCAATATAGACAAATAAAATAAGCAAAACTGAAAACATATATAAAAATAGAGAAGATTTTTTACAAAACTATAAAATTAGTATACGACGGACAACCACAATGCAAAGACGCAAAACATAATATTATGAAATAATTCGAGGTCATGCGTAATGTTCTACTACTACTACTATGTTACTATTACTCTGACATATACGACTTACGAAAAACCTATGTTATTAAATTAAATTTATTAAATTTTGTTTGATTAAAAATTAATTTGTTTTATGTTAATACTTATTACAAACATGGTAACTATAAAATAAACAAAAAAAGTTTTTTCCACCTTTCTGTTAGTGCGTCTTCCGGCTCCAATAGAAACTATATTCAACCAAGACATGTCTCGAACCCATTACCAAATAGAACCCTTTTTAATGCTGTCTCTGTAGGCGGTGATACCAATGACTCAAATGGAGTCATTGCACTGTTAGGTAATAATAAGCTTTTTCTGTTCTAGACCTGAAAAGTGGATTTCACCGAATTCCATTAAAGGAAAGAGATATAGGAAACACCGCATTCTCCATAAAAATGCCCCCAACGCACCCTTGACGATATTCTTAGGGAGCACTTTCTACATTTACATTGACGATATTATTGTCCTTAGCAAAGACGAAGGGTCTCATTGCAAAAATTTAGAAATGATTTTTAAGACACTAAATGCAGCAAACATTAAATGCCAAGTTGACAAGTGCGAGTTCTTTAAGAACAAAGTAGAATTTTTAGGATTTATTATATCGGATAAAGGAATAGAGACTAACCCAGCAAAGGTAGAAGCCATAGCTAATTACCCACGCCCAAAAACCCTAAAGGAACTTAGATCTTTCCTTGGACTATCAGGTTATTACAGAAGGTTTATTTTGGGGTATGCTACTATGGCTAAGCCACTGACTGATTTGCTTAGAGGGGACGGACGCATTTCATAAGGAATGTCTGCAAAGAAACCGAACCATTTAGACGACAAAGCAATAAATGCTTTTTAACAGTTGCGCAGTACTCTGATATCGAACGACGTAAAAAGCCAGTTAAAATTAATTCATTAACAGCAACTCAGCAAGCGTTGAATCTCCGATAAATATATTTAAAAATCAAATTTTTATACTAAAAGAAGAGCCACCTGATTATAAATTTACCTTTCCATTTCCAACATTCCACAGGCACAATATCTCAGTTGACATAATCAGACGAAGACTTAATACAAATTTTGAAAAAACACCTATATCCCACAGTCATTAATGGCATCCATACAACAGTAGATATAATGGGTCATATACAAAGAATTTATCCCGAACATTTCGGATCTTTTAAAGTCAGATTTAGTCAAAAAAAGGTAGAGGACATAACAACTGAAACAGAGCAGGTTGAGCTTATCCTAAAAACCCATAATAGGGCACATATAAATGCTGAGGAGAACAAAATTCAGTTATCGGAAAAGTGCTATTTTCCCAAAATAAAATCTATAACTCTAATAAAACAGTGTCAGGTGTGCAAAGAAGGAAAATATGATAGGCATCCCACAAACCCAGAATTAACACAATTTCAGTGTACCAAGGGTTAGGGAAACTACAAGTATCATCAACTTAACTTATCCATCTTATAGACTTAGGACAGCTAGAAACAGAACTATATAAAATACGAGAACATACTGAAAATTCCCTAAGCTTTTTTAGAGAAATCGTGCGATAGACTAAACTTTAAATAAAAGTACGCGGAGTTCGGCATCGACGATTTTAATTTTAATAGTTCAGTGCACAAATGAAACTGAGTTCTATTTTAACAAGCGAGAGTAGGTTACAGTCCGACCACACTCCCCGAATTCGCCGTCGGTATTTGCCTATCGTCCTAGCTTAAGAGCTTAAATTTACGACACTTCATGTGTTCTCTTACATACTAGCTTAACTACAATTAATGATTTAAAAGCCCTATATCTCTACCATACACTTACACACGAAATAGTTCAGGCACTTTCTGCATTAAGTACACTTACCTCCAAATGTTGAAATGTTCGATAAATCAATTGGATTGGTTCAACTTGGAAATATGTGGATGGTAACCCAGATCATGACGACTTGGTTCTTATCGAGAATAATTTAAATAACCTTATAACAAACAATAATGATCAAGTAATAATAAATAAACAATTGCACAGTAGAATAAATAATTTAACAACAATTTCAAATATGCTTACAGATACAAAAAAATAAAATATAATCAATAATTCAACAACAATTTAAATACAATAAAAAGAGAACACTTTTAACAATGACAAGGAAGAAATTGTGAACATTAAATGCCATTCAATGAGCAAAAATTAACGTAATTAACACACTCCTTTTAAATGAAGTACACGAAATTTTTAAAAATAAATAATATAACCTCTCTATAAGTCGAAGAAATGCTAGAACTTGTCTCAGTATTGCACAATAAAACAGCAATTATCTATATCATTAAAATACCAGAACTAGACCCCAATACTTCTCAAGATATGTTAATAAAACCCGTTCTTAAAAATAACTCCATTGTACCTTTAGAGATGAATGAAATATTTGTGGCAGGAAATGAAATTATTAATGTACCAAAAAATTGTAAAATATTTAACTACTTAAAAATATGTAAAACAGAAAACACTATTAATTTAAGACAAACAAAATGTATTGAAATTTGGACGTGATTGGCACGTTTTGACTTCAGATTCGGATTCGGAAGGTCAAAAAGCATATAGAAACATATATCGCACTACCTGATCATGACCACGCATTATTTTATGGGGCTCCAAAAATGTTTGGAGTCTTTTAAGGTTAAGTCGAAACTTAGACGTCTAGTGTAAGTTTTGACTTCGGATTCGGCCTTAGAAGGTCAAAATACATGTTAAAGAATATATCGCTTGCCCAGATCAGGATTTTATATCTTTTGGGAGATATTTAAAGGTTTTTCAGTTTTGTGAGGTTATGTCGAAATCCAGGCGTGATGGCGAAATTCTGATGCCGGATTCGGAATCAGCGACCCAAAATCCACATAACTGTATATGCCGCATACCCAGATCATGACACTTTTTTTTTTTGTGGGCCTGTGTTATTATTGGTTATATTGCCATTAAAATTATTAAGTAGAATTATGCTCTTGTCGATTTATTTATTTAAAGCCACACAACAATTCCTTCCCCTGAACTAGCTTCAAAATACATTAGATAATTTACAATTTGTTGGTATTTTTAACATTTGTTCTTTATGTTGGAATATTTCGTAAATTTCTGGGTGTACTATGGAATGATTTTTAGTTATAGGCTTGATTAAAAGGTTTTGATATGTTGTTGTTTCTAGTTCTGGGATTTTGACAATATAAATAATTGATGTTTTATTGTGGAGGACCGAGACATCGATAAATTCTAACATTTCTTCAACGGACAAGGAAGTTAAGTTGCCTTTATGGAATATATTACGGACTTCTGCAATTTGTATTTCATATAAAAGTAACGTGTTTATAATATTTAATTGTGTCCATTGAATGGCGTTTTTAACATTTACTATTTCTTCCTTCATAAATCTATCCTGATTCTGTAAGCTTGTCGCTATTTCATTATTAAAAGAATCGTCACGTTTTATTGAATTTGCCAACATATTTGAAATTTTAGTTAAATTGTTCATCCTGTTCTGAAATAAGGTCGTTTACATTACTTTCAATCATTACTAAGTCAGCAGGGTTTCCTGCAATATATTTCCAGGCTGATCCAATCCAATTGGCCTGTCTATTTTTAAATGATGAAGTAATAGTGCCTAATGCTGAGAGTGTTTGGACTATTTCGTGGGTTAAGGTATGGTATAAGTAACTATTTCTCAGGTCAGTAACTATGTGCTCGCGTATTTTCAAAAGATCGTTTTCGTTTTGCTGTATATTTCTAATATGAATAAGTTTTATGGATGATATTTTTATTTTTCCTTCTACTTCATAAATTCTTATAGTATGCGCGTAAGTGTAATTTGTGATGTCCATGGTTGCCATTAGCGAGGGCAAAGCCATTTAAATTAAAAAGTACATATGAAAGAAAAATTTGTTTTATTAAACAACCAAGTTTTTTGACGGGTATGGGCCGATCCCTTCATGATCGGATTGTTACCCGCAGTCGGAGGACAGCTGGTAAATGTGATTGGAATTTATATTTTTTTTTTATTTCTTATTATTTTTATTTATATTATTTTTTTCAGACTGAACGGACTTAGGTTTAACTTCTAGGAGTTTTACAGTCTTTTTTTTTTTTAGTATTATATAAAAAAATAAATTACTAGCCGCCTTTGATATTACTTTTATGAACAACTCGTCCCGCATCGATTACAATAGTTGTATTTCTGTTTTCTTTCACTATTTCTTTTTTAAATCGGGGTGTTAATTTTGAGCCTAGTCTGGTACGAGGGTCGTTTGATAAGTCCGTGACTTTTTGAATAAAATATATTTTTTTCGTCAAAGAAGCGTTTTATTTCTCAACATAATCTCCTTTTAGCTCTATACATTTAGTCCAGCGTTTTTCCAATTTTTTTATTCCTTCCAAATAATAGGTTTTCTCAAGGCCCTCAAAATAGTCGTTTGTTTCTGTGATGACCCGAATCTCTTACCGCCGAGCCATTTCTTCATGTTTGGAAACAAAAAATAGTCACAGGGGGCTAAATCTGGAGAATATGCTGGATGGGGTAGCAGTTCGTAGCCCAATTTATGAAATTTTGCCATGCTGACACGAAATTCACTTTTTTCCATTTTCGTTAAAATTCACGAGATCGTCTGCTTTCAATGCCTATAAAACGCAAACCAAAAAACGCAGCTTTCTCAAAATTTTACAGTCAGCTGTTAATCGATAACTGCTGACAGGAGCAGTGTTGTATTTAGAGCAGGTGCGCGGCAAATACAAAAAGTCACGGACTTATCAAACGACCCTCGTATTTTGTTTGACAAATATTACTTGCCCTGGTTCATAAGTTATTTTTTCTTTTCGTTCTTTATTATGGTTTTGTAAATATGTCATTTGTTTTTGTTTAAGTTTTTCTATGTTATTGTGTCTGCCAAAAAACACATCAAGTGGTCTTTGTTTTGTTACGGAGTGTATCGAGTAGTTATACTTATAAGCGGATCTGTTTAATAGTTCTTCAAATGTTCGGTGAACCTGTTTTGCTTTTAAACATCTCATGGTTTCGGCAAGGGTGGAATCGAATCTTTTTATTTGTCCGTTAACTGAACTTTTATAGGAAGGAGCTTTGTAATTTTCGATGCCTAATTGATCTTTTAACATGAAAGTAATGCCTGCTGAGTTATATGATTTTTTATTATCCATTTATATAATTTTGGGTACGCCGTAGTTAAACAAAATGTTGTGCAAGGGTTTTTTTTATATCTGCTATTGATTTGAATTTATAATTTTTGCACAAGCTAATTTGGAAAATTTATCGATTGCTGTCAGGACTAATTTTCTTTCTGTCGAGAATATGTCTAAATGAATTGTGTGACCCGAATATTCCGGAATTGGCGTTTCTGCTATTTTCTGGATTAGGTGAATGCCTATCATTTTTCACTTCTTTGCATACTTGACATTGTTTATCGATAGTAGCTATTTTTTATTTCATTTTAGGGGAATAATGTTTTTGGGCTATTTGAATTTTATTCTCCTGAGCGTTTCTATGAGCTCTATTATGGGTTTGTAGTATTTTTTCGTCTTGTTCGGCTTCTGAATTTAGGTCAATTACTTTGGTTTGTGTGAATATAATTCTAAAGGATTGGAAATGTTGTGGATATAGTTTTTGAATCTGTCCCATTATGTCTTCTGTCGTATAAATTTGTTGGGTTTGTTTTGCAGTAATTTTAGTAGGTCGTCGTCAGAAAATGTTTGTTGTGAAATTATATGTCTGTGGAATGTGGGGAATGGGAGTATAAATTTGTAGTCAGGTGGATGTTCTTTATGAATGAATATTTGGTTTTTAAATGCGTTAATCGGAACCTTGATACTTGGGATGAGATTATGGCGTGAGCGCTATGTTGTGATGAGGTATTTGAATTTATTTGATTTATATTAGGGGCCCTTGAGAGAGCATCTGCCACTACATTTTCCTTTCCTTGTTTATAAAGAATTTTGTTTGTTATATTCTTCAAGGTATGTCTTCCATCTCCTAATTGCTATACCTCCTTTCCAATTACAGTCGTGCGTAAGCGGTTCATGGTCTGTATAGATTTTAACCTTTGACTCTCCATACAAATAGCCTTTCAATGTTTTTACTGCGCAACATTTCATTTTGGCTGTTTCATAATTTTCTTATGTTTCGGATAGGGTTCTAGATATGAATGCTATTGGTCTATCGTTTTGGGAAAGTACTGCTCCTTTTGCCTAGTCTGAGTCATCTGTAGTTTGGATATTAGGGTACGTTTGATTTTTTCGAAGGCCTCTATGGCTTCACTGTTGAGTTGGATTTGTTTTCTAGCTGAATCTGAGCAATGTTGTGAGCGGGCTAGCTAGCGATGCGTAACCCATTATGAATCTTCTATAGTAACTCGATAATCAAAAAAATGCTCGTAGTTCTTCAAATGTTTTTGGTTGGGGATAGTTGGCTATTGCTGCTCCTTTTGTTGGATTTGTTTCTATTCCTTTGATGCCCAAAAGTTTGCCACGAAGCCGTCGAACAAAGGTTTCTAGTGCTTTATCCCTATACAAGTTGGTTATAGGTTGTTCTGATTCTGCGCATAACTCCATGCAGTCAATTTTACTTAAAATCAGGGATAAATATTTGTATATTGCTTGGTGGAATTCTTCAACAGTTTGATTTGCAGTTTGGGTCATTGTTGTCATTTGGTATTCAAGTGTACCCAAATCTCTCTTGTCGGCGTAGTGCAAGATATTTGGAAATAGCATTCCAATTAAGGGGAACATTGTATGATTCGAGGGCTGTGTCTGCGTTACCTGTAATTTTATTCCTAATAGTATGCAAAGTTCCAAAATATTTTGGGGTACCTACGGTGTGCTCTTACGTTTTTAGTAATCGATCAATGCCCTTCTTCCATAAACTGAATTCGGACGGATTGCCGAAAAATTCGCGAAGACTTTTTACTATGTCAGGAATCTTATCAAGATCAGCTAAATTTGCTGGGAATTGTGGTAAAATTTCTTGGTTTTCTGCACTTGTAAAATCATGTGTTGGATTCTGGGCTTTAAGTAGTAAAGTTGGAAATTGTTCGGCTAAAACTTGACGAATGGTAGTTTGTAATTTTTTTCGATTAGCTGCTGTTCTATATTCCCGATTGATGGTATAACTGTTTGTTCTAAGTTGAGAACGGGTGGCATGATTAGGTTATTTTTATTAGCCATACAAGTGAATTTACTTTAGTTTGATATTTCATTTCACTTAAACTAATACGTTTATCGATAAAAAAAATGAAATTTAAATTAGTGTTTAAATTTGTTTAAAATTAGAGTATGTTTTCGGGTTATTGGTTTATATTTGACTTAAAGTTATTATGAAAGTTTAGCGCGAAAAGGAATTTTAATTAAACAAAAACAAATTTTTTCTTTTAATATTTTGTTCAATGGTAAGGTTTTTTGAAAAATTTTGTATTTAAGTTATTGAAAAGAATGCAATGAAAACCAGCAGCTGGTTTCACCCTTCTACCTTAGAGGGTCCTGTTGGATCCGAGTCATTTAGTAGTATAACAAAAATGTACTTTTATATTAAGAAGTAGCTTTTTTCTATTAAGTAGTAGTTTTATGTGTTTAAGTAGTACACATACATACGTATAACTTGAAGTCACTCTAAGATACATAATGAAACGCTTTTAATTAACATAAGCTGGCTGTAAGTCTTTACTTTGTGCTCTTCCCTTCTCCCGTTGTGAAAAATAGAATCAGTCTCATTTAGATCATTGATGTTGGTGGTGTTTGTTTTTAATCCGCAGCAGGCTAGCTAACTTTCACTTTCCGCGAAGTTCCTTTAAAGAAGAGCAATAATTAAATTGTTTATTTAGTTTAACGTAATACAAACCCGTATTATTTTACTTTTCGGTTTTGAAAATTGTTCATGGCGCCCGAGCAAGGACTATCGGAAAGTGTATTTTGAACTAATTTTCTATATAAGTTCAAAACATTTTATAATTAAACTAGCTGACCCAGTGGACTACGTCCCACCTAGCCGTGATTCAATTCAAACAAATACATCTTATGATAAATATAAAAAAAATATATGGATCGCAAACCATGATTACAGCAACGTCGTCAACAACAGGTGCTTTGAATCTACGAATGTGTTGTCCAGCTGATATTTTATCAGGATTAATGTCTATAGCGTGATTATCAGATTGCAATTTGGGCATGTGCGATTGAAATATTTTCAACAATTTATTATGCTTATTGAGTAAATCGTCCAACTCGCCGACGATGCGTCTGACAAAAACTGAATCAAGATGATTATAGTAACAACGTGCACCCACGCGATTTGCAATTGCGCTTGCGGAGGCAAAAATTTGTGTTGTTCGTTTGGCTTCGGTAACAATGCGCCCATTTTATGAGAAACCTGGCCTCTGATTTTAAATGTAGACCATTCGCATGTTGTTGACCATTCGCATTACTATTTTTTATGACTTCTGTTGCTCCGAACGATGTCATTTGAAAGCATGAATTGAATGTTCGAATGGACTTTAGGGAGAGGTGAGAATCTGGATCCGTTCAATGGTTCAGGTGGTATTTCAATCGGAGGTAGTTGTACCTTGCCAGACGCGCAACACATCCCGGCCGACTCCTTGTTGAATTTGAGAGCATGACAATGCGGGCATTCCTTGTCCATAGCACCAATAGCGACTTTTGAATGAGCATAATATTCAATATCGGGATCGTAATGGAATGCCAGACGCAGGAATGAATTTGATACCAATGCTCGATGCACCTGTTGGCGTTGTTGGTTACTTGTTCTGCGTCTATTCATTCTGGAACGGGATATTTGTCGTTGTTCGACTCTTAATTGTTCATCGCGTTCCACTTGTGTATCTTCTGTTTCTTCTTGACGCAATCGTGCCATGCTCTCACGGGCATTAATATTGTCTTGCTGGATCTGTTCTTCTGTCCTTTGGTCTTTTCTCTGGCGCTGAATCGACTTCTGCCTGTACTACGGCTCAAGTCTGCCCCTTTGCGTTTTCTTGGCATTGCAGCTGGTTGTCTCTTTTTCACTCCCACGCGTTGATCCTCGGTAATCAAGCACAACAACTAATATTCTGAGTTGACAACTACAACAATGCAGAGTCTGAAATTGAGAGAGGCTCTCTATCAGACAGTGTGCGCTTGCTTTATTCGTAATTGGGAGAGCGCGGTTGACGAAATAAAAAAAATGTTTACGGTGGACATCCCTTTTCGGCTAGTGGTACGAAAAATAGATGTTAGCCGATTTCCAGGCCTATAGAATATACCCTCCAAATTTCATCAAAATCGGTCAAGTAGTTTCGGAGGAGTTCGGTTACTAACAGTGTGAAATAAAAAAATGTTAGCGGTGGACAACCCTTATCGGTTAGGGGTACGAAAAATACATATTAGCCGATTGCCAGGCCTACAGAATATACCCTCAAAATTTCATCAAAATCGGTCAAGTAGTTTCGGAGGAGTTTGGTTACTAACAGTGTGACAGCAGAATTTTATATATAAGATAAAATTTTAAAATTGCTTGGCTGCTCGCGGTATCACCCCAGTTCCAGTTTTGTGTGTTTCATCGTAAATGCTCGAAGAGAATGCACTCAAATAGTTCGGAGATGCATTCATTGTCTTCGATATAAGCCAAAATTATTAGGCCAAATAATGGGTGATCTACCCACAGACAGATTTTCAGCAGTGCGCCCTTTTTAGGCCATGGATTTTAAAAAAATTCATGGTCTACTGTGTTTGTCGGAACGAGTTTGTGCGTAACAGGCAGAAGGAGGCATCTCCGACCCCATAAACTATATATATTCTGAATCAGTATCAACAGCCGAGTCGATTGATGTCTGTCTGTCTGTCCGTCTGTCCGTCTGTCTGTCTGTATGAACACCTGGATCTCAGAAACTATAAGAGCTAGAGTCTTCAAATTTTGTGACAACATCCATGTATGTTGCAGTGTTTCAAAGTTTTTTTGAAATTTGGCCACGCCCCTTCCCGCCTCTGTAAATCAGTAATAACGATTTAATATACACAATATACTCCCAACAACAAAAGTTGTACATCTCACATGACAAATACCTTGCCACGGGTGTTTTCTGAAAATTTCATAGAAATCTGACTAAAAATAAGTGAGATATGATCGGAATTAAACTCAATTTGAACGTATACCTCTGCGCATATTAAGACCTAATTTACGCATCATACCGAAGTTCGAATTGTCGGACACACAGCATTTTACAAAACTTTTTATTTGCATAGAATGGTAACGTAATTAGCTCAGAATGCAACTTTGCCGATCTATCAGAAAATGAGGCGGTGGCTTAGTGGTTAGAGTGGTGGAGAGCGGTCCTGCGTGCGTGAGTTCGAATCCCATGCGCGGCCGGCCGGCAGGTAAAACTTTTTATTTTTATTACTTTTTTTTTGGTTATTTTTTTATTCCTATAAGCTTAAATGAAAACTACAGTTATTTAATTAAATATCAATAAAAATAGTTTTCAAAAATTAAATCTCATGTTTTTTTTTGCAATATTTAAGACAATCAATAAGTTACGAATGAATCAGTATCAACAGCCGAGTCGATTGATGTCTGTCTGTCTGTCTGTCTGTCTGTCTGTCCGTCTGTCCGTCTGTCCGTCTGTATGAACGCCTGGATCTCAGCAACTATAAGAGCTAGAGCAATAAAAATTTGTGACAACAGTCGTGTATATCCGGGTGTCTCAAAGTTTTTTTTGAAATTTGGCCACGCCCCTTCCCGCCTCTGTAAATTAGTAATAACAGTTTAATATATACAATATACACTCAACAACAAAAGTTGTACATCTCGCATGACAAATACCTTGCCATGGCTGTTATCTAAAAATTTCATAGAAATCGGACTAAAAATAAGTGAGATATGATCCGAATTAAACTCAGTTTGAACGTATACTTATGCGCATATTAAGACCTAATTTACGCATCATACCGAAGTTCAGTAGTATGGAAATGGGGATTGAAGGCTAGGAATGTTAATCCCTTTTGGGGGTGGGGTAAGGGATTAGGGATTAAATGTAGGGAGTGCGTGGGAATTTAGGGTAAAGTGAGGGTGAGGGGTGAAGAGGGGTTTGACGAGGGTTGACAGGTGAGCGAGGGTCGCAGGTGGGTGCGTGGGAATTTAGGGTAAAGTGAGGGTGAGGGGTGAAGAGGGGTTGTCGAGGGTCGCAGGTGAGCGAGGGTCGCAGGTGGGTGCGTGGGAATTTAGGGTAAAGTGAGGGTGAGGGGTGAAGAGGGGTTGTCGAGGGTCGCAGGTTGGTGCGTGATCAATTAGGGTTAAGTGAGGGTGAGGGGTGATCGCGAGGGTCGCTGATCGTGTTATGGTGCACACGTGTTAGGGTGCATGCATGAGCATGCATGAGCATGGGATTAAGGGTGAGGGGTGATCGCGAGGGAGGGTTATGAAGGTTGACGACAACAGGTGAGTATTAACAATTGAGGATCGCAAAAAGGGTGCGTGATCAATTAGGGTTATAATTAGGGTGAGAGCAGTATTAGCAATTGAGGATCGTAAGTAGGGTGCGTGGGAATTTAGGGTTATAATCAGGGTGGGAAGGATCGCGAGGATCGCTCATTGTGTGTGTGTGTTTACATGCACGTGTGCGCGTGGGCGCATGTGTAAGCATGCATGAGCATGGGATAAAGGGTGAGGAACAAAGGGTGCGGGACAAAGGGTGCGGGGGGACAAAGTGATAAAGGGTGAGCGGAGGGTCGCGAGGATCGCTCATTGTGAAGGGTCGCGAGGATCGCTCATTGTGTGTGTGTGTTTACATGCACGTGTGCGCGTGCGTGCTAGGGTGCATGGGATTAAGGGCGCCCCGAGGTGATAAAGTGATCAGGGCTGAGAACAACAACAGGTAAGTGGCTGTGTGTGTGTAAGTGAGCATTCATGATCGTGTTTACATGCACACGTGTTAGGGTGCATGCAGGCGTGTGTGCGTGTGCGTGTGACTCATGACTCATGACTCATGACTCATGAGGTTGATCGATCGATCGATCGGTAGCTCGGTAGCTCGGTCATTGACATCAGGTGAATCTTAACACGCACATGAGGGTCGCTGGCTGACGAGGGTAATACCATGTTTGACAGATCGGGAGCACCCTAACATACACACAACATGTTAATCTGTTATAGCAAAACAGTGCAACCTGTTGACGTCCTCATCGTCATTCTCATCTATTATCCTAATTATCTGTTATAACAATACATTGCAATCCGTTCTCGTCGTCATCGTCGTCTATTATCCTGGTTATTTTCTATGATTCGAGGGTTAGGTGCATTATATAATAAAATCAGCTAAACAGCTAAACAGCAAACAGCTAAAACACCTAAAACAGCTAAAACAGCAAACAGCTAAAACAGCTAAAACAGCTAAAACAGCTAAACAGCTAAACAGCAAACAGCTAAACAACAATAATTTGGTTTTATATAAATTTTTATTTACACTCATTATAGCTGGCTCGAGGTCAAAGGAACTCCGCGCCAGCAAGAGCAGACGTGTCAAACTAATCCCTGAAGACGGTTACCGTTGAGTAACCGAAATATATCGGAAAGAAATTAAAAACAAATTGTTTTTATATTTTTTAACCCTTGACCTCGAGCCAGCTATAATGAGTGTAAAACATAAAGGTCGCCAAAACTCAAGAATTTTTATTTATTTCATAAAACGTAAGGCAAGTTCAGCTAAACAGTTAAACAATAATAACAACAACAACAACAAATTTGGTTTTATAGAAATTTTTATTTATTTCATGAAACGTAAGGCAAGTTTATTTTAATAATTTATAATATTCTCAGCTTCGATCATATAACGCCCCTCAGAATAACATCCACAGGTATCCGGTCCTTCACGCGCCACGTCGTTAGACCATGGACATGCAGATCTATGCCTTCCATATTTAGATGTTTTAAACGGAGTCTTTTCCGCTAGCTTTAGGGATGCTTCTATTTGTTCCATCCTTTTGAGATCATTATGATGGATAAAACCATCCCAATGCCTTATCTTTTATTTTTAGTGAGTTCATGTTGCTCATTTAGTTGTTGCCGAATTCGTTCTTCGTTCTTTTCCAAAATGCGTCGTTTTATCGCAATAATTTTTGGAAGCGATAGAACTATATCTAACTTCAATTATCTAAGTCATCAACCTTGGTTAGCAACATAATTACGTCCATACAACACAATAGCAAGATCGCATCAAACTTGTTTCGAACCAGCATCCGCCAATTCGAATTGCATGTCAAAGCTTTCAAGCGTAAGGGTCATGTTCCGCTCAGATGCAGCTTTGTCGGTGCTGAATCATAGAAACAGCTCTTTTTGCAGAGAGTCTGCTCTATAAATGTTGCTACCCTCCTCTATTTTCCCCTTTTTCTGATCGGTCGAGTTCCAAGTGTCAACTCCACGTCGGTTAGCACTGCGTTTGCTACACGTGTCGAGCATATACTCGTGCGTCAAAATCTTGTTAAGTCTGTGAAAAAAAAATAAGAACTGCATATAGTGCACATATATGCAGTTGAAATTATTTCCGTGTCGGTGCATTTAAATGCCCAAAAATCACCAAAAATTACCAGACAAGAAGACGTAACCTCACTTGCCATCTGGACACATCCGCCTTCCCGATCAGTTTACGATCCCATTTTTGATTTCTTTGTGCTTAGCACAAGAAAAGGTATGTATTTGGAAGCGATAAAACTATATCTAACTTCAATTATCTAAGTCATCAACCTTGCTTAGCAACATAATTACGTCCATACAACACAATAGCAAGATCGCATCAAACTTGTTTCGAACCAGCATCCGCCAATTCGAATTGCATGTCAAAGCTTTCAAGCGTAAGGGTCATGTTCCGCTCAGATGCAGCTTTGTCGGTGCTGAATCATAGAAACAGCTCTTTTTTGCAGAGAGTCTGCTCTATAAATGTTGCTACCCTCCTCTATTTTCCCCTTTTTCTGATCGGTCGAGTTCCAAGTGTCAACTCCACGTCGGTTAGCACTGCGTTTGCTACACGTGTCGAGCATATACTCGTGCGTCAAAATCTTGTTAAGTCTGTGAAAAAAAAATAAAAACTGCATATAGTGCACATATATGCAGTTGTACATCTCACATGACAAATACCTTGCCACGGGTGTTTTCTGAAAATTTCATAGAAATCTGACTAAAAATAAGTGAGATATGATCGGAATTAAACTCAATTTGAACGTATACCTCTGCGCATATTAAGACCTAATTTACGCATCATACCGAAGTTCGAATTGTCGGACACACAGCATTTTACAAAACTTTTTATTTGCATAGAATGGTAACGTAATTAGCTCAGAATGCAACTTTGCCGATCTATCAGAAAATGAGGCGGTGGCTTAGTGGTTAGAGTGGTGGAGAGCGGTCCTGCGTGCGTGAGTTCGAATCCCATGCGCGGCAGGCCGGCAGGTAAAACTTTTTATTTTTATTACTTTTTTTTGGTTATTTTTTTATTCCTATAAGCTTAAATGAAAACTACAGTTATTTAATTAAATATCAATAAAAATAGTTTTCAAAAATTAAATCTCATGTTTTTTTTGTAATATTTAAGACAATCAATAAGTTACGAATGAATCAGTATCAACAGCCGAGTCGATTGATGTCTGTCTGTCTGTCTGTCTGTCCGTCTGTCCGTCTGTCCGTCTGTATGAACGCCTGGATCTCAGCAACTATAAGAGCTAGAGCAATAAAAATTTGTGACAACAGTCGTGTATATCCGGGTGTCTCAAAGTTTTTTTTGAAATTTGGCCACGCCCCTTCCCGCCTCTGTAAATTAGTAATAACAGTTTAATATATACAATATACACTCAACAACAAAAGTTGTACATCTCGCATGACAAATACCTTGCCATGGCTGTTATCTAAAAATTTCATAGAAATCGGACTAAAAATAAGTGAGATATGATCCGAATTAAACTCAGTTTGAACGTATACTTATGCGCATATTAAGACCTAATTTACGCATCATACCGAAGTTCAGTAGTATGGAAATGGGGATTGAAGGCTAGGAATGTTAATCCCTTTTGGGGGTGGGGTAAGGGATTAGGGATTAAATGTAGGGAGTGCGTGGGAATTTAGGGTAAAGTGAGGGTGAGGGGTGAAGAGGGGTTTGACGAGGGTTGACAGGTGAGCGAGGGTCGCAGGTGGGTGCGTGGGAATTTAGGGTAAAGTGAGGGTGAGGGGTGAAGAGGGGTTGTCGAGGGTCGCAGGTGAGCGAGGGTCGCAGGTGGGTGCGTGGGAATTTAGGGTAAAGTGAGGGTGAGGGGTGAAGAGGGGTTGTCGAGGGTCGCAGGTTGGTGCGTGATCAATTAGGGTTAAGTGAGGGTGAGGGGTGATCGCGAGGGTCGCTGATCGTGTTAGGGTGCACACGTGTTAGGGTGCATGCATGAGCATGCATGAGCATGGGATTAAGGGTGAGGGGTGATCGCGAGGGAGGGTTATGAAGGTTGACGACAACAGGTGAGTATTAACAATTGAGGATCGCAAAAAGGGTGCGTGATCAATTAGGGTTATAATTAGGGTGAGAGCAGTATTAGCAATTGAGGATCGTAAGTAGGGTGCGTGGGAATTTAGGGTTATAATCAGGGTGGGAAGGATCGCGAGGATCGCTCATTGTGTGTGTGTGTTTACATGCACGTGTGCGCGTGGGCGCATGTGTAAGCATGCATGAGCATGGGATAAAGGGTGAGGAACAAAGGGTGCGGGACAAAGGGTGCGGGGGGACAAAGTGATAAAGGGTGAGCGGAGGGTCGCGAGGATCGCTCATTGTGAAGGGTCGCGAGGATCGCTCATTGTATGTGTGTGTTTACATGCACGTGTGCGCGTGCGTGCTAGGGTGCATGGGATTAAGGGCGCCCCGAGGTGATAAAGTGATCAGGGCTGAGAACAACAACAGGTAAGTGGCTGTGTGTGTGTAAGTGAGCATTCATGATCGTGTTTACATGCACACGTGTTAGGGTGCATGCAGGCGTGTGTGCGTGTGCGTGTGACTCATGACTCATGACTCATGACTCATGAGGTTGATCGATCGATCGATCGGTAGCTCGGTAGCTCGGTCATTGACATCAGGTGAATCTTAACACGCACATGAGGGTCGCTGGCTGACGAGGGTAATACCATGTTTGACAGATCGGGAGCACCCTAACATACACACAACATGTTAATCTGTTATAGCAAAACAGTGCAACCTGTTGACGTCCTCATCGTCATTCTCATCTATTATCCTAATTATCTGTTATAACAATACATTGCAATCCGTTCTCGTCGTCATCGTCGTCTATTATCCTGGTTATTTTCTATGATTCGAGGGTTAGGTGCATTATATAATAAAATCAGCTAAACAGCTAAACAGCAAACAGCTAAAACACCTAAAACAGCTAAAACAGCAAACAGCTAAAACAGCTAAAACAGCTAAAACAGCTAAACAGCTAAACAGCAAACAGCTAAACAACAATAATTTGGTTTTATATAAATTTTTATTTACACTCATTATAGCTGGCTCGAGGTCAAAGGAACTCCGCGCCAGCAAGAGCAGACGTGTCAAACTAATCCCTGAAGACGGTTACCGTTGAGTAACCGAAATATATCGGGAAGAAATTAAAAACAAATTGTTTTTATATTTTTTAACCCTTGACCTCGAGCCAGCTATAATGAGTGTAAAACATAAAGGTCGCCAAAACTCAAGAATTTTTATTTATTTCATAAAACGTAAGGCAAGTTCAGCTAAACAGTTAAACAATAATAACAACAACAACAACAAATTTGGTTTTATAGAAATTTTTATTTATTTCATGAAACGTAAGGCAAGTTTATTTTAATAATTTATAATATTCTCAGCTTCGATCATATAACGCCCCCTCAGAATAACATCCACAGGTATCCGGTCCTTCACGCGCCACGTCGTTAGACCATGGACATGCAGATCTATGCCTTCCATATTTAGATGTTTTAAACGGAGTCTTTTCCGCTAGCTTTAGGGATGCTTCTATTTGTTCCATCCTTTTGAGATCATTATGATGGATAAAACCATCCCAATGCCTTATCTTTTATTTTTAGTGAGTTCATGTTGCTCATTTAGTTGTTGCCGAATTCGTTCTTCGTTCTTTTCCAAAATGCGTCGTTTTATCGCAATAATTTTTGGAAGCGATAAAACTATATCTAACTTCAATTATCTAAGTCATCAACCTTGCTTAGCAACATAATTACGTCCATACAACACAATAGCAAGATCGCATCAAACTTGTTTCGAACCAGCATCCGCCAATTCGAATTGCATGTCAAAGCTTTCAAGCGTAAGGGTCATGTTCCGCTCAGATGCAGCTTTGTCGGTGCTGAATCATAGAAACAGCTCTTTTTTGCAGAGAGTCTGCTCTATAAATGTTGCTACCCTCCTCTATTTTCCCCTTTTTCTGATCGGTCGAGTTCCAAGTGTCAACTCCACGTCGGTTAGCACTGCGTTTGCTACACGTGTCGAGCATATACTCGTGCGTCAAAATCTTGTTAAGTCTGTGAAAAAAAAAATAAAAACTGCATATAGTGCACATATATGCAGTTGAAATTATTTCCGTGTCGGTGCATTTAAATGCCCAAAAATCACCAAAAATTACCAGACAAGAAGACGTAACCTCACTTGCCATCTGGACACATCCGCCTTCCCGATCAGTTTACGATCCCATTTTTGATTTCTTTGTGCTTAGCACAAGAAAAGGTATGTATTTGGAAGCGATAAAACTATATCTAACTTCAATTATCTAAGTCATCAACCTTGCTTAGCAACATAATTACGTCCATACAACACAATAGCAAGATCGCATCAAACTTGTTTCGAACCAGCATCCGCCAATTCGAATTGCATGTCAAAGCTTTCAAGCGTAAGGGTCATGTTCCGCTCAGATGCAGCTTTGTCGGTGCTGAATCATAGAAACAGCTCTTTTTTGCAGAGAGTCTGCTCTATAAATGTTGCTACCCTCCTCTATTTTCCCCTTTTTCTGATCGGTCGAGTTCCAAGTGTCAACTCCACGTCGGTTAGCACTGCGTTTGCTACACGTGTCGAGCATATACTCGTGCGTCAAAATCTTGTTAAGTCTGTGAAAAAAAAAATAAAAACTGCATATAGTGCACATATATGCAGTTGAAATTATTTCCGTGTCGGTGCATTTAAATGCCCAAAAATCACCAAAAATTA
Source organism: Zaprionus indianus (assembly GCA_018904595.1). Lineage (NCBI taxonomy): Eukaryota > Metazoa > Arthropoda > Insecta > Diptera > Drosophilidae > Zaprionus > Zaprionus indianus. Next base: position 91,694 of record JAEIHA010001042.1, on the reverse strand, counting down.
CCAGACAAGAAGACGTAACCTCACTTGCCATCTGGACACATCCGCCTTCCCGATCAGTTTACGATCCCATTTTTGATTTCTTTGTGCTTAGCACAAGAAAAGGTATGTCACCCCTCCCCACCCCCCCAACCTCTCCTTATATTTCGTTCAATTTGAAAATTTGACTAAAGTCATTTGCACCTAGATAACCTGGTTGACACGAGTCCCAGCACGCAGCGCTGTCGCCAAATTCTGTTCTACTGAACAGCATTGGATTTTCCATTTGGAGTCTGTTGCAACAGAAACATCCACAGTGGGATACCGAATGCATCGCCTCGCTTTGCACTGAGATCGAGTTTAATTTTGCCTCACCCCCCTTGCAGTGCAAGTGCAGCTGCGCAGCCACTAGAAAGCTTTCTAGCATTGGCTTATTTTTAGTCTTAGTTTTACTTATCTTTGCTTGCACTCGGTCAGTGCAAAAGTTCATTTATATTTTTTTATATATATCTTTTTAGAATTATATCCAGAGTGTAGAATCTATATATCGAAGTGAATAAGGTATAATAGTGTGAAGCCAATCAGTGAAACCATATAGCCGAAATCTTTGAAACAAAAAAATAATAATATGTGTGAGCTTGTGAATTTGCATATATTGATTTCGGTTCGATCGCAGATCAATTTTGCAAATTAATAACATCAAATAATTGCCAGTCCCGTAATGAATAAAATTGTCCCTAAAATGAACGATTTGCAAAAGTAATGAAAATAGGAACAATATAATAAAAGTGCTAAATTAACCTAACATTAAAAACCACCACCAACACACACCTACATCTGCATCGTTGGAAGGCCTTTCACCATGGAGATTCATGTAAGTGAACAAAACCTAATTTTTTATATTGCTTTAGTCTCATTTTTCTGCAATGTTCAGTTAATTTTTAATTGTTTCCTTGGTTCTGCTAATCTGTACATAAATTGTACGTGCGTATATATGTACACGCGCATTATTTTCTATGACAACCGATAATATTAAACCCGACTAAAACTTTCAATTATATATGCATATATATATGTCTATGTATATCTATAAATATATATATAATAACAAGTTCGCGGTTGGTGTTTTATAAAAAAATATAATTTTATTTGTAATAAACACTTGGGCGAAACCCGGAGACAATTCGCGTCGTTCTATGAAGAAGTTTGAATTAAATCTGACTTAAAGCTACAAACTGGACGCTTAGCAAACCTTTGGCTGAGTCTTATTTACTTCTATATTGAGCGTACATAAGGCTCTCTTTTATGTTTACATGATATTGGACACTCTCTTGAGTGGATTGTGCATGGGAACGGATCAGCCGAGATTTGCGCTGCGTAAGCAGTTTTGACCCTTTCGTGTCAGTGTCTGTTTGTTCGACTGTGCTTGTTTGAATGTTCAAATTTCTTTGCCTTTTGTTAGCGTCGTTTTGTGTTGTATTTAGTGTTGGCGATTTTTTACCTGCTTCTATCTGAGGGGGGCTATTCATATAATTTATTTGTCTTGTTTGAATACTTCTGTCAATGTCCATAGGTTCTGGTTGTGGCTTGGCAGCCAATGGCCTTGGTAATGGTTGTGGTATTGGTTGGTTAGGTTTTGCTGTGGAACTTTGAAGTCGTGGCAAGTCACCACGAATTCCTCGAACAAAGGTGCCTAGTGCTTTATCCCTATGCAACTTGGTCATAAGTTTTTCTGATTTGGCGCATAATTCCATGCATTCGCATTACTATTTTTTATGACTTCTGTTGCTCCGAACGATGTCATTTGAAAGCATGAACTGAATTTTCGAATGGACTTTTGTCGTTGTTCGACTCTTAATTGTTCATCGCGTTCCACTTGTGTATCTTCTGTTTCTTCTTGACGCAATCATGCCATGCTCTCACGGGCATTAATATTGTCTTGCTGGATCTGTTCTTCTGTCCTTTGGTCTTTTCTCTGGCGCTGAATCGACTTCTGCCTGTACTACGGCTCAAGTCTGCCCCTTTGCGTTTTCTTGGCATTGCAGCTGGTTGTCTCTTTTTCACTCCCGCGCGTTGATCCTCGGTAATCAAGCACAACAACTAATATTCTGAGTTGACAACTACAACAATGCAGAGTCTGAAATTGAGAGAGGCTCTCCCTCAGACAGTGTGCGCTTGCTTTATTCGAAATTGGGAGAGCGCGGTTGACGAAATAAAAAAATGTTTACGGTGGACAATCCTTTTCGGCTAGTGGTACGAAAAATAGATGTTAGCCGATTGCCAGGCCTACAGAATATACCCTCCAAATTTCATCAAAATCGGTCAAGTAGTTTCGGAGGAGTTCGGTTACTAACAGTGTGAAATAAAAAAATGTTAGCGGTGGACAACCCTTATCGGTTAGGGGTACGAAAAATAGATATTAGCCGATTGCCAGGCCTACAGAATATACCCTCAAAATTTCATCAAAATCGGTCAAGTAGTTTCGGAGGAGTTTTGTTACTAACAGTGTGACAGCAGAATTTTATATATAAGATAAAATTTTAAAATTGCTTGGCTGCTCGCGGTATCACCCCAGTTCCAGTTTTGTGTGTTTCATCGTAAATGTTGGATCGTAAATGCTTGAAGAGAATGCACTCAAATAGTTCGGAGATGCATTCATTGTTTTCGATATAAGCCAAAATTATTAGGCCAAATAATGGGTGATCTACCCACAGACAGATTTTCAGTATTGCGTCCTTTTTATATCTGTGGAGTTGATTTTTGTGGACCGATAAACTTTTCATTACGAATTCGTGGTCGGCCAGCTATTAAAATGTATATAGCAATATTCGTATGTTTTGCTGCGAAGGCTGTTTACATAGAGTTGGATCCTGATTTATCCACTAATTGTTTTATTATTGGCCTTAGAAGATTCAACGCAAGACGTGGCGTTCCGCGGAGGATATATTCCGACAACGCGACGAATTTTCTAGGAGCCGGGAACCAGCTCCAGGACCTTTTGAAGGCATTCGAGGAGCACAGGTCTCAACTGCCGTCGTTCGCAGCAGAAACCGGGATGGATTGGCAGTTCATACCCTCCCGCGCCCCCCACTTCCGAGGACTTTGGGAAGCAGCGGTGAAGTCGGCGAAGGGTCTGCTGCTGCGGCAAATGGGAGACGCCTCCCTCACAGAGGCAAAGGTCCGCACACACTTGGCAGAGGTCGACGCAATCCTCAACTCGCGTCCGTTGACGCCATGCAGCGCAGACCCCAACGATGGAGAAGCCCTAACACCAGGGCCCCTGGTCGAGCGCGACGAGCAGACCAAAGGGTGGCAGTATACGCGCAGGTGGCAGCTGCTGTCAATGCTCAGACAGCAGTTCTGGCAAGCATGGTCCAGGGACTACATCCTGGAGCTGCAAGGCAAGGCCAAGTGGCAGGTCGAGGCGGCAAATCTGGAGGTCGGCACATTGGTCATCGTGCACGACGACAACACTCCACCCCAGCATTGGATTACCTTCAGGGTCAACACAACCATAAAAGGAGCGGATGGCAAGGTTCGAGTGGCCGAGGTAAAAACGGCAACCGGCGGTCTTGCCAATTATTTGATTTTAAGTTATATCAATCGGTTTATCAATTATGAATTGCTTTTTTTTGAAGTTTAGTTCTTAAACGTGGCCGGAATGTTGGATCCGAGTCATTTAGTAATATAACAAAAATGTACTTTTATATTAAGTAGTAGCTTTTTTCTATTAAGTAGTAGTTTTATGTGTTTGAGTGTACACATACATACGTATAACTTGAAGTCACTCTAACATACATAATGAAAGGCTGTTAATTAACATAAGCTAGCTGTAGGTCTTTACTTTGTGCTCTTGCCTTCTCCTGTTGTCAAAAATAGAATCTCTCTCATTTGGATCATTGAACTTGGTGTTGTTTGTTTTTAATCCGCAGCAGCCTAGCTAACAGATCTGTCTAATAGTTCTTCAAATGTTCGGTGAACCTGTTTTGCTTTTAAACATCTCTTGGTTTCGGCAATGGTGGATTGGAATCCTTCTATTTGTCCGTTAACTGAACTTTTATGCGGAGGGGCTTTGTAAATTTCGAATCCTAATTGATCTTTTAACATGAAGGTAGTGCTAGCTGATTTAAATGATTTTTCATTATCCATTACTATACATTAATTTTGGGTACGCCGTAGTAAAACAAAATATTGTGCAAGGGTTTTTTTATATCTTCTATTGATTTTGAATTTATGATTTTTGCACAAGCTAATTTGGAAAATTTATCGTTTGCCGTCAGGACTAATTTTCTTTCTGTCGAGAATATGTCAATATGAATTGTGTGACCTAGATATTCCAGAATTGGCGTTTCTGCTATTTATGGATTAGGTGGGTGCCTATAATATTTCACTTCTTTGCATACTTGACTTTGTTTAACGAGAGTAGCAACTTTTTGTTTCATTTTAGGCAAATAATATTTTTGGCTATTTGAATTTTATTTTCCTGAGTGTTTCTGTGAGCTCTATTATGGGTTTGTAGTATTTTTTCGTCTTGTTCGGCTTCTGAATTTAGGTCAATTACTTTGGTTTGTGTGAATCTAATTCTAAAGGATTGGAAATGTTGTGGATATAGTTTTTGAATCTGTCCCATTATGTCTTCTGTCGTATAAGTTCCATTTATAACTGTTGGGTTTAATTATAAATAATTATTTATTATTAGAATTATATTAGCTGCACTTGACTTGCTTCGTCGACGTGTGAAGACGTGTTTTTATCGAGCTCCGCACAAAATCGGTTGTTTTGAGTGAAGTGAACGACTAATAATATAAACTAAATACATAATCCGAAAGCGAAAGAGACGCTCTATGCGATGCAAGATCGCTAAAATATATATAGTGATTCTTTATCTTAAATAATAAAACTATGAGTCAGAATGACACTCGCGCTCAGCGTCAGCGTGAGCAAGACGAACGCCGGCTCTCAATTCAACGGAACAACGCGTACTTTTCCTACGTCTCCCCGACAATTCCAAACGCAGACATCGAGCGGTCAATAACCCATAGCCCAGGGAACCTTGTTCTACCAAAAAATCAAGAAAGAGCGCGCTCTTGCTCTCCCGCTCTTTTAGCTCCGACACAAGCCCCGCTACCTCCAACAACAACAGCTGGAGCATTACCGACAGCCCGCTCTATTTCGTCGTCGGCTGCACCCGCTCACGCTCTCACTGAGTCAGCGAATGCAAAACCGCAAGAAACAAACGGTACTGCTGCACTACGAGCAAAACAAAACGAAAACGTAAACAAAAAAGCTGGGTCGACCTGGCAGACTGGAATGGACCGCTACATTACAATAAAGCGAAAGCTTAGCCCGAAAAATTCAGATTCAGAAAACAAGCCGAAAAATACACGCGACAATTCTACCCTGAGCAACAAAGTAGCCCCCGCAAACACCAACAGATTCGCTTTGCTGGCAGATACCACTGAGGACGTGCCGTTGGGATCCGTTGATATCGAACCGAAGAAAACAAAGCCTCCTCCAATATACATCCGCGAGAAGAGCACAAGCGGTCTGGTAAATACTTTGATTGGCCTTATTGGAAAAGATAGCTTTCATATAATTCCTCTCGTAAGAGGTACTATCAACGAAATCAAACTTCAAACGAAAACGGAGGACAACTACAGAAAAGTCACAAACTATCTTACCGCACAAAAAACAGGCTTCTACACCTACCAGCTTAAAAGCAGCAAGGGCCTACAAGTAGTACTCAAGGGCATTGAGTCTGATGTTACGCCCGAAGAGATAACTGAGGCGCTAAAGGAAAAGGGATTTTGCGCCAAAAGCGTGTTCAACATCAAAAACAGAAACAGGCAGCCGCAACCACTCTTCAAGATTGAGCTTGTACCAGAAAACAAGCATCTTAAAAAAAACGAGGTTCACCCAATTTACAAACTCCAGTTCCTTCTGCACCGCAGGATCACAGTAGAAGAGCCGCATAAACGTAACGCTCCTGTTCAATGTACAAACTGCCAAGAATACGGCCACACGAGGTCGTATTGCACACTCCGCCCGGTGTGCGTAGTCTGTGGAGATCTCCACGACTCCACTCACTGTCCAACTGATAAAGAAAAGGCAAGCGAGAAAAAGTGCAATAACTGTGGGGGCAATCACACAGCAAACTACAGAGGCTGTCCAATATACAAAGAGCTAAAAAGCCGTCTTCACAAAAGAATGAATACGGCGCGGGCACACCAAGGATTATCTTCGCAGATACCATCAGAAACAAATCCTGAAGTCTTTTTCTCAAAAGCTGCAAGTTCCACTCCTTGGCCAACCAGCAATTACAAGACAACATTTGCAAACGTTCTAAAATCAGGTATGATGCCTCCAAACAAAAATTCCCAACACCCACATGAAGTGCACACAAAATTGGAAACACACCAAAACTATACGCCACCTGAGCAACAAGAAACAAAAACTGAAGCTATGATGCAAGCCTTACAACAGAGCTTGATGGAGTTTATGACATTTATGCGTACCACAATTCAAGACATGATGCGTAACCAAAACCTTTTGATACAAATGCTTGTATCCCAACAATCAAATAAATAATGGCTTCCTTACGCATAGCTACGTGGAACGCCAATGGCGTTTCACAGCGCAAACTTGAGCTAGCTCAATTCCTATATGAGAAGCATATCGACGTTATGCTTCTTTCGGAAACTCATCTCACAAACAAATACAATTTTCAAATGAGAGACTACCAGTTCTATGGTACAAATCATCCCGACGGAAAAGCACACGGTGGGACCGCCATACTCATAAGGAACCGAATGAAGCACCACTTCTACAAAGAGTTTGCTGAAAATCATCTTCAGGCCACATCTATCAACATACAGCTGGAGGACAACACTCACCTCACACTAGCGGCCGTATACTGCCCCCCCGTTTCACAGTATTGGAAGATCAATTCCTGGACTTCTTCCAAGCACTAGGGCCACACTTCATTGCAGCAGGCGACTACAACGCCAAACATACTCACTGGGGATCGCGACTTGTGAATCCAAAAGGAAAACAGCTTTATAAGACTATAATAAAAGCCAATAATAAACTTGACCATATTTCTCCTGGGAGTCCTACATACTGGCCATCAGACCTCAATAAGCTGCCTGACCTGATCGATTTCGCAGTTACGAAAAATATTCCCCGCAGTTTGGTTAAAGCTGAATGTCTGCCAGATCTGTCATCTGATCACTCGCCTGTACTAATTCACCTCCGCCGGTATGCAGAAAACGTGAAACCACCATACAGATTAACTTCACATAAAACAAACTGGCTCAGGTACAAAAAATATATAAGTTCACACATTGAGCTAAACCCAAAACTCAATACTGAATCTGATATAGAGAGCTGCACGTGTACATTGCAATCCATCCTTACTGCAGCAGCTCTTACTGCAACACCCAAAACCACCAACATTACAATTAATTCGAATAAGACCAATGTACAAATAGAACAACTTGTCCATGTAAAACGACGCTTACGCAGAGAATGGCAATCTTCCAGATCACCAACTGCAAAACAAAAGCTAAAAGTAGCCACACGGAAACTGGCCAACGCTCTGAAACAACAGGAGGAAGACGATCAGCGCCGATACATCGAGCAACTCACACCAACAGGCACAAAACATAAGTCACTGTGGAGAGCCCACTCAACTCTACACCCACCGACTGAAACCGTTTTGCCGATAAGGAATTCCTCAGGCGGCTGGGCCCGTAGTGATGCAGACAGAGCCACCGCATTTGCCGCTCACCTACAAAATGTATTCACGCCAAACCAGGCTACTAACACATTCACGCTACCGTCCTCACCCGTAAACTGCCACCAGCAGCACACGCCAATTGTGTTTCGTCCAAAAGAAGTAGCTAAAATAATCAAAGACAATCTCAGCCCGAAAAAATCCCCCGGCTGCGACCTTATAACACCGGAAATGATCATCGAGCTGCCACACTCTGCAGTTCGCTACATAACCCAGCTCTTTAATGCCATCACCAAACTTGGTTATTTTCCACAACGATGGAAGAGATCGATTATCATAATGATTCCAAAGCCTGGTAAGGACCACACAGTCCCTTCATCTTACAGACCAATAAGCCTACTCCCATGTATTTCGAAACTATTCGAAAAAAGCCTGCTGATCCGACTTAATCTACATCTGAGAACCCACAACATAATCCCAGACCATCAATTTGGATTTCGCGAAAGCCACGGAACCATTGAACAGGTGAATCGTATAACAACGGAAATAAGAACTGCATTTGAAAATCGCGAATACTGTACAGCAGTATTCCTAGACGTATCCCAAGCATTCGACAGAGTCTGGCTTGACGGCCTAATGTTTAAAGTTAAAACAGCCCTACCCGAAAGCACACACAAACTTCTAAAGTCTTACCTCTATGGCAGAAAGTTTGCAGTGCGGTGCAACACTGCCACCTCCACTGATCATAAAATTGAGGCTGGTGTCCCCCAAGGCAGCGTTCTTGGGCCTACCTTATACCTCATCTTTACAGCCGACATCCCTACAAATAGTCGCTTAACGGTATCCACATTTGCCGACGATACAGCTATCCTTAGCCGTTCAAGGTCCCCAAGTCAGGCTACAGCACAGCTGGCATTGCACCTCATCGACATTGAGAAGTGGCTCTCTGACTGGCGAATAAAAGTAAACGAGCAAAAATGCAAACACGTGACGTTTACGCTAAACAGACAAGATTGCCCACCACTCTTGTTGAACAACATACCACTCCCGAAAGCAGACGAGGTAGCGTACCTAGGAGTACACCTTGACAGAAGACTCACATGGCGCAGGCACATTGAAGCCAAAAAAACTCAACTCAAACTCAAAGCCAACAACTTACACTGGCTCATCAACTCTGGTTCTCCGCTCAGCCTAGATCACAAGGTCTTACTCTACAATTCTGTATTGAAACCTATCTGGACCTATGGCTCACAGTTATGGGGCAATGCCAGCAACAGCAATATTGACATCATACAGCGAGCACAATCAAAGATTCTGAGAACCATCACTGGGGCACCGTGGTACGTTCGGAATGAAAACATCCAAAGTGACTTAAATATCCCACCTGTTATCAAGGCAATTACGGAACTTAAAGAAAAATACCATAGCAAGCTTTTCTCGCACCCCAACCACCTAGCGAGAGGTCTAACCCAGCTCAGCAGTCGCTCCCGTCTCCGGCGAAAGGACCTACCAACCCAGCGAAGAAATTTTTAGGGCCGTCTAATCATAGAACAGTTGGAAAAATAATTCAACTGTTCAGAAAAAACATGTAATAGTTAAGATTTTTAAACTTATTGTTAGTTCTTATACAAGAAGATCCAATAAATAAAAGCAAAGTAAACAAAAAAAAAAAAAAAAAAAAAAAAAATATTAGCTGCACTTAAAGTATCACAAAAAAATTAAGCCAAGATTTTTATAGTGTGTTTCTTCGTCTGGGCTAAAAACTATTATTTCGTCAATGTAAATGTAATAGATTTTACGTATGTGTTCTCTAAGGATATCGTCGAGGGCGCGTTGGAATATAGAGGGTGCGTTTTTTAGTCCAAAAGGTAGTCTAGTGAATTCGTATTTTCCGTTATTTATGGAAAATGCTATTTTTTCTATGTCGCTCTGTTTTAACAGTATTTGGTGAAATCCACTTTTGAGGTCAAGGACGGAATAGAATTTGTTATTGTCTAGTTGTGCTAATACTGTGTTGATATCTGTTATGGTGTATTTGTCTGTATTTGTTTGTAACGCTATTTAATTTTCGGTAGTCAATTACCATTCTATATTTGTTTACATTTGAGGCGTCTAGTTTTTTTGGTACAATCCACACTGGTGAATTGTAGGGGGAACGGGACGAAATATTTCATTTTATAAAAGTTCATTGATTTGTTTGATGACTTCGTCTTTTAAAGCAAATGGGAATGGGTAAAATTTCTAATAAACCGGAGTATCTGTGTTTGTGCGGATTTCTGCATTAACTCTAGTGGTGTAGGCCAGGTTTTCGTCGGGCTCAGCAAAAAGGTTGGGGTATTTCTTTACAAGTTGGCTTAAGTTTGTTTTTTGAGATTCTGCCAGGTGTTCTGTTCTTGAGATTATTACGTTCACGGATTCAAATTTCTTTTCTTGTATTGGGACACTCATGCCATTTTTTAGTAACATTAGTTTGTTTTTGATATCGATTACAGCACCTAATTCTTGTAGGCTGTCGCTTCCCAGTATAGCGTCAAACGTCTTTAGTGTAGGTAGTAGGAAAAACTTAACTATAGAATTTGGGTCGTTGAATAAGTTTGCCATATTGTAATAGGTTATTTTAATGTTGCCTCCTAAAGAGACTGCTGGAAATGGATTTTTGTTTTGTAATGGATTTGGGACGAATTTGGGCTGGATATTATTTCTTTTTGAACCGGTGTCTATTAATATGTTAAGAACTTGGCCACTGGCATTGGAAATATGGAAATGAGGAGTCGCTTACTCTAAAAAATTAAGATAAGTGTAGTCATATTGATATTCTTGGTCATTTTCCTCAACACGTTCAGTATAGTCTGACAAGCTTTCATCTTGGTCTTGTTCTTCATCCTGTCTTGCAATTAACTTTTCATATTCGTCAAGTGTGCTATTAGAATAGTCAGTGTCTGTTTGTTCGACTGTGCTTGTTTGAATGTTCAAATTTCTTTGCCTTTTGTTAGCGTCGTTTTGTGTTGTATTTAGTGTTGGCGGTTTTTTTCCTGCTTCTATCTGAGGGGGGCTATTCATATAATTTATTTGTCTTGTTTGAATACTTCTGTCAATGTCCATAGGTTCTGGTTGTGGCTTGGCAGCCAATGGCCTTGGTAATGGTTGTGGTATTGGTTGGTTAGGTTTTGCTGTGGAACTTTGAAGTCGTGGCAAGTCACCACGAATTCCTCGAACAAAGGTGCCTAGTGCTTTATCCCTATGCAACTTGGTCATAAGTTTTTCTGATTCGGCGCATAATTCCATGCATTCGCATTACTATTTTTTATGACTTCTGTTGCTCCGAACGATGTCATTTGAAAGCATGAACTGAATGTTCGAATGGACTTTTGTCGTTGTTCGACTCTTAATTGTACATCGCGTTCCACTTGTGTATCTTCTGTTTCTTCTTGACGCAATCATGCCATGCTCTCACGGGCATTAATATTGTCTTGCTGGATCTGTTCTTCTGTCCTTTGGTCTTTTCTCTGGCGCTGAATCGACTTCTGCCTGTACTACGGCTCAAGTCTGCCCCTTTGCGTTTTCTTGGCATTTCAGCTGGTTGACTCTTTTTCACTCCCACGCGTTGATCCTCGGTAATCAAGCACAACAACTAATATTCTGAGTTGACAACTACAACAATGCAGAGTCTGAAATTGAGAGAGGCTCTCTATCAGACAGTGTGCGCTTGCTTTATTCGTAATTGGGAGAGCGCGGTTGACGAAATAAAAAAATGTTTACGGTGGACATCCCTTTTCGGCTAGTGGTACGAAAAATAGATGTTAGCCGATTGCCAGGCCTATAGAATATACCCTCCAAATTTCATCAAAATCGGTCAAGTAGTTTCGGAGGAGTTCGGTTACTAACAGTGTGAAATAAAAAAATGTTAGCGGTGGACAACCCTTACCGGTTAGGGGTACGAAAAATACATATTAGCCGATTGCCAGGCCTACAGAATATACCCTCCAAATTTCATCAAAATCGGTCAAGTAGTTTCGGAGGAGTTTGGTTACTAACAGTGTGACAGCAGAATTTTATATATAAGATAAAATTTTAAAATTGCTGGGCTGCTCGCGGTATCACCCCAGTTCCAGTTTTGTGTGTTTCATCGTAAATGCTCGAAGAGAATGCACTCAAATAGTTCGGAGATGCATTCATTGTCTTCGATATAAGCCAAAATTATTAGGCCAAATAATGGGTGATCTACCCACAGACAGATTTTCAGCAGTGCGCCCTTTTTAAGGCCATGGATTTTAAAAAATTCATGGTCTACTGTGTTTGTCGGAACGAGTTTGTGCGTAACAGGCAGAAGGAGGCATCTCCGACCCCATAAACTATATATATTCTGAATCAGTATCAACAGCCGAGTCGATTGATGTCTGTCTGTCTGTCCGTCTGTCCGTCTGTCTGTCTGTATGAACACCTGGATCTCAGAAACTATAAGAGCTAGAGTCTTGACAACATCCATGTATGTTGCAGTGTTTCAAAGTTTTTTGAAATTTGGCCACGCCCCTTCCCGCCTCTGTAAATCAGTAATAACGATTTAATATACACAATATACTCCCAACAACAAAAGTTGTACATCTCACATGACAAATACCTTGCCACGGGTGTTTTCTGAAAATTTCATAGAAATCTGACTAAAAATAAGTGAGATATGATCGGAATTAAACTCAATTTGAACGTATACCTCTGCGCATATTAAGACCTAATTTACGCATCATACCGAAGTTCGAATTGTCGGACACACAGCATTTTACAAAACTTTTTATTTGCATAGAATGGTAACGTAATTAGCTCAGAATGCAACTTTGCCGATCTATCAGAAAATGAGGCGGTGGCTTAGTGGTTAGAGTGGTGGAGAGCGGTCCTGCGTGCGTGAGTTCGAATCCCATGCGCGGCCGGCCGGCAGGTAAAACTTTTTATTTTTATTACTTTTTTTTTGGTTATTTTTTTATTCCTATAAGCTTAAATGAAAACTACAGTTATTTAATTAAATATCAATAAAAATAGTTTTCAAAAATTAAATCTCATGTTTTTTTTGCAATATTTAAGACAATCAATAAGTTACGAATGAATCAGTATCAACAGCCGAGTCGATTGATGTCTGTCTGTCTGTCTGTCTGTCCGTCTGTCCGTCTGTCCGTCTGTCCGTCTGTCCGTCTGTATGAACGCCTGGATCTCAGCAACTATAAGAGCTAGAGCAATAAAAATTTGTGACAACAGTCGTGTATATCCGGGTGTCTCAAAGTTTTTTTTGAAATTTGGCCACGCCCCTTCCCGCCTCTGTAAATTAGTAATAACAGTTTAATATATACAATATACACTCAACAACAAAAGTTGTACATCTCGCATGACAAATACCTTGCCATGGGTGTTATCTAAAAATTTCATAGAAATCTGACTAAAAATAAGTGAGATATGATCGGAATTAAACTCAATTTGAACGTATACCTCTGCGCATATTAAGACCTAATTTACGCATCATACCGAAGTTCGAATTGTCGGACACACAGCATTTTATCATAAAATTGAGGCTGGTGTCCCCCAAGGCAGCGTTCTTGGGCCTACCTTATACCTCATCTTTACAGCCGACATCCCTACAAATAGTCGCTTAACGGTATCCACATTTGCCGACGATACAGCTATCCTTAGCCGTTCAAGGTCCCCAAGTCAGGCTACAGCACAGCTGGCATTGCACCTCATCGACATTGAGAAGTGGCTCTCTGACTGGCGAATAAAAGTAAACGAGCAAAAATGCAAACACGTGACGTTTACGCTAAACAGACAAGATTGCCCACCACTCTTGTTGAACAACATACCACTCCCGAAAGCAGACGAGGTAGCGTACCTAGGAGTACACCTTGACAGAAGACTCACATGGCGCAGGCACATTGAAGCCAAAAACTCAACTCAAACTCAAAGCCAACAACTTACACTGGCTCATCAACTCTGGTTCTCCGCTCAGCCTAGATCACAAGGTCTTACTCTACAATTCTGTATTGAAACCTATCTGGACCTATGGCTCACAGTTATGGGGCAATGCCAGCAACAGCAATATTGACATCATACAGCGAGCACAATCAAAGATTCTGAGAACCATCACTGGGGCACCGTGGTACGTTCGGAATGAAAACATCCAAAGTGACTTAAATATCCCACCTGTTATCAAGGCAATTACGGAACTTAAAGAAAAATACCATAGCAAGCTTTTCTCGCACCCCAACCACCTAGCGAGAGGTCTAACCCAGCTCAGCAGTCGCTCCCGTCTCCGGCGAAAGGACCTACCAACCCAGCGAAGAAATTTTTAGGGCCGTCTAATCATAGAACAGTTGGAAAAATAATTCAACTGTTCAGAAAAAACATGTAATAGTTAAGATTTTTAAACTTATTGTTAGTTCTTATACAAGAAGATCCAATAAATAAAAGCAAAGTAAACAAAAAAAAAAAAAAAAAAAAAAAATATTAGCTGCACTTAAAGTATCAAAAAAAATTAAGCCAAGATTTTTATAGTGTGTTTCTTCGTCTGGGCTAAAAACTATTATTTCGTCAATGTAAATGTAATAGGATTTTACGTATGTGTTCTCTAAGGATATCGTCGAGGGCGCGTTGGAATATAGAGGGTGCGTTTTTTTAGTCCAAAAGGTAGTCTAGTGAATTCGTATTTTCCGTTATTTATGGAAAATGCTATTTTTTCTATATCGCTCTGTTTTAACAGTATTTGGTGAAATCCACTTTTGAGGTCAAGGACGGAATAGAATTTGTTATTGTCTAGTTGTGCTAATACTGTGTTGATATCTGTTATGGTGTATTTGTCTGTATTTGTTTGTAACGCTATTTAATTTTCGGTAGTCAATTACCATTCTATATTTGTTTACATTTGAGGCGTCTAGTTTTTTTGGTACAATCCACACTGGTGAATTGTAGGGGGAACGGGACGAAATATTTCATTTTATAAAAAGTTCATTGATTTGTTTGATGACTTCGTCTTTTAAAGCAAATGGGAATGGGTAAAATTTCTAATAAACCGGAGTATCTGTGTTTGTGCGGATTTCTGCATTAACTCTAGTGGTGTAGGCCAGGTTTTCGTCGGGCTCAGCAAAAAGGTTGGGGTATTTCTTTACAAGTTGGCTTAAGTTTGTTTTTTTGAGATTCTGCCAGGTGTTCTGTTCTTGAGATTATTACGTTCACGGATTCAAATTTCTTTTCTTGTATTGGGACACTCATGCCATTTTTTAGTAACATTAGTTTGTTTTTGATATCGATTACAGCACCTAATTCTTGTAGGCTGTCGCTTCCCAGTATAGCGTCAAACGTCTTTAGTGTAGGTAGTAGGAAAAACTTAACTATAGAATTTGGGTCGTTGAATAAGTTTGCCATATTGTAATAGGTTATTTTAATGTTGCCTCCTAAAGAGACTGCTGGAAATGGATTTTTGTTTTGTAATGGATTTGGGACGAATTTGGGCTGGATATTATTTCTTTTTGAACCGGTGTCTATTAATATGTTAAGAACTTGGCCACTGGCATTGGAAATATGGAAATGAGGAGTCGCTTACTCTAAAAAATTAAGATAAGTGTAGTCATATTGATATTCTTGGTCATTTTCCTCAACACGTTCAGTATAGTCTGACAAGCTTTCATCTTGGTCTTGTTCTTCATCCTGTCTTGCAATTAACTTTTCATATTCGTCAAGTGTGCTATTAGAATAGTCAGTGTCTGTTTGTTCGACTGTGCTTGTTTGAATGTTCAAATTTCTTTGCCTTTTGTTAGCGTCGTTTTGTGTTGTATTTAGTGTTGGCGGTTTTTTTCCTGCTTCTATCTGAGGGGGGCTATTCATATAATTTATTTGTCTTGTTTGAATACTTCTGTCAATGTCCATAGGTTCTGGTTGTGGCTTGGCAGCCAATGGCCTTGGTAATGGTTGTGGTATTGGTTGGTTAGGTTTTGCTGTGGAACTTTGAAGTCGTGGCAAGTCACCACGAATTCCTCGAACAAAGGTGCCTAGTGCTTTATCCCTATGCAACTTGGTCATAAGTTTTTCTGATTCGGCGCATAATTCCATGCATTCGCATTACTATTTTTTATGACTTCTGTTGCTCCGAACGATGTCATTTGAAAGCATGAACTGAATGTTCGAATGGACTTTTGTCGTTGTTCGACTCTTAATTGTACATCGCGTTCCACTTGTGTATCTTCTGTTTCTTCTTGACGCAATCATGCCATGCTCTCACGGGCATTAATATTGTCTTGCTGGATCTGTTCTTCTGTCCTTTGGTCTTTTCTCTGGCGCTGAATCGACTTCTGCCTGTACTACGGCTCAAGTCTGCCCCTTTGCGTTTTCTTGGCATTTCAGCTGGTTGACTCTTTTTCACTCCCACGCGTTGATCCTCGGTAATCAAGCACAACAACTAATATTCTGAGTTGACAACTACAACAATGCAGAGTCTGAAATTGAGAGAGGCTCTCTATCAGACAGTGTGCGCTTGCTTTATTCGTAATTGGGAGAGCGCGGTTGACGAAATAAAAAAATGTTTACGGTGGACATCCCTTTTCGGCTAGTGGTACGAAAAATAGATGTTAGCCGATTGCCAGGCCTATAGAATATACCCTCCAAATTTCATCAAAATCGGTCAAGTAGTTTCGGAGGAGTTCGGTTACTAACAGTGTGAAATAAAAAAATGTTAGCGGTGGACAACCCTTACCGGTTAGGGGTACGAAAAATACATATTAGCCGATTGCCAGGCCTACAGAATATACCCTCCAAATTTCATCAAAATCGGTCAAGTAGTTTCGGAGGAGTTTGGTTACTAACAGTGTGACAGCAGAATTTTATATATAAGATAAAATTTTAAAATTGCTTGGCTGCTCGCGGTATCACCCCAGTTCCAGTTTTGTGTGTTTCATCGTAAATGCTCGAAGAGAATGCACTCAAATAGTTCGGAGATGCATTCATTGTCTTCGATATAAGCCAAAATTATTAGGCCAAATAATGGGTGATCTACCCACAGACAGATTTTCAGCAGTGCGCCCTTTTTAGGCCATGGATTTTAAAAAAATTCATGGTCTACTGTGTTTGTCGGAACGAGTTTGTGCGTAACAGGCAGAAGGAGGCATCTCCGACCCCATAAACTATATATATTCTGAATCAGTATCAACAGCCGAGTCGATTGATGTCTGTCTGTCTGTCCGTCTGTCCGTCTGTCTGTCTGTATGAACACCTGGATCTCAGAAACTATAAGAGCTAGAGTCTTGACAACATCCATGTATGTTGCAGTGTTTCAAAGTTTTTTTGAAATTTGGCCACGCCCCTTCCCGCCTCTGTAAATCAGTAATAACGATTTAATATACACAATATACTCCCAACAACAAAAGTTGTACATCTCACATGACAAATACCTTGCCACGGGTGTTTTCTGAAAATTTCATAGAAATCTGACTAAAAATAAGTGAGATATGATCGGAATTAAACTCAATTTGAACGTATACCTCTGCGCATATTAAGACCTAATTTACGCATCATACCGAAGTTCGAATTGTCGGACACACAGCATTTTACAAAACTTTTTATTTGCATAGAATGGTAACGTAATTAGCTCAGAATGCAACTTTGCCGATCTATCAGAAAATGAGGCGGTGGCTTAGTGGTTAGAGTGGTGGAGAGCGGTCCTGCGTGCGTGAGTTCGAATCCCATGCGCGGCCGGCCGGCAGGTAAAACTTTTTATTTTTATTACTTTTTTTTGGTTATTTTTTTATTCCTATAAGCTTAAATGAAAACTACAGTTATTTAATTAAATATCAATAAAAATAGTTTTCAAAAATTAAATCTCATGTTTTTTTGCAATATTTAAGACAATCAATAAGTTACGAATGAATCAGTATCAACAGCCGAGTCGATTGATGTCTGTCTGTCTGTCTGTCTGTCCGTCTGTCCGTCTGTCCGTCTGTCCGTCTGTCCGTCTGTATGAACGCCTGGATCTCAGCAACTATAAGAGCTAGAGCAATAAAAATTTGTGACAACAGTCGTGTATATCCGGGTGTCTCAAAGTTTTTTTTGAAATTTGGCCACGCCCCTTCCCGCCTCTGTAAATTAGTAATAACAGTTTAATATATACAATATACACTCAACAACAAAAGTTGTACATCTCGCATGACAAATACCTTGCCATGGGTGTTATCTAAAAATTTCATAGAAATCGGACTAAAAATAAGTGAGATATGATCCGAATTAAACTCAGTTTGAACGTATACTTATGCGCATATTAAGACCTAATTTACGCATCATACCGAAGTTCAGTAGTATGGAAATGGGGATTGAAGGCTAGGAATGTTAATCCCTTTTGGGGGTGGGGTAAGGGATTAGGGATTAAATGTAGGGAGTGCGTGGGAATTTAGGGTAAAGTGAGGGTGAGGGGTGAAGAGGGGTTTGACGAGGGTTGACAGGTGAGCGAGGGTCGCAGGTGGGTGCGTGGGAATTTAGGGTAAAGTGAGGGTGAGGGGTGAAGAGGGGTTGTCGAGGGTCGCAGGTGAGCGAGGGTCGCAGGTGGGTGCGTGGGAATTTAGGGTAAAGTGAGGGTGAGGGGTGAAGAGGGGTTGTCGAGGGTCGCAGGTTGGTGCGTGATCAATTAGGGTTAAGTGAGGGTGAGGGGTGATCGCGAGGGTCGCTGATCGTGTTAGGGTGCACACGTGTTAGGGTGCATGCATGAGCATGCATGAGCATGGGATTAAGGGTGAGGGAGGGTTATGAAGGTTGACGACAACAGGTGAGTATTAACAATTGAGGATCGCAAAAAGGGTGCGTGATCAATTAGGGTTATAATTAGGGTGAGAGCAGTATTAGCAATTGAGGATCGTAAGTAGGGTGCGTGGGAATTTAGGGTTATAATCAGGGTGGGAAGGATCGCGAGGATCGCTCATTGTGTGTGTGTGTTTACATGCACGTGTGCGCGTGGGCGCATGTGTAAGCATGCATGAGCATGGGATAAAGGGTGAGGAACAAAGGGTGCGGGACAAAGGGTGCGGGGGACAAAGTGATAAAGGGTGAGCGGAGGGTCGCGAGGATCGCTCATTGTGAAGGGTCGCGAGGATCGCTCATTGTGTGTGTGTGTTTACATGCACGTGTGCGCGTGCGTGCTAGGGTGCATGGGATTAAGGGCGCCCCGAGGTGATAAAGTGATCAGGGCTGAGAACAACAACAGGTAAGTGGCTGTGTGTGTGTAAGTGAGCATTCATGATCGTGTTTACATGCACACGTGTTAGGGTGCATGCAGGCGTGTGTGCGTGTGCGTGTGACTCATGACTCATGACTCATGACTCATGAGGTTGATCGATCGATCGATCGGTAGCTCGGTAGCTCGGTCATTGACATCAGGTGAATCTTAACACGCACATGAGGGTCGCTGGCTGACGAGGGTAATACCATGTTTGACAGATCGGGAGCACCCTAACATACACACAACATGTTAATCTGTTATAGCAAAACAGTGCAACCTGTTGACGTCCTCATCGTCATTCTCATCTATTATCCTAATTATCTGTTATAACAATACATTGCAATCCGTTCTCGTCGTCATCGTCGTCTATTATCCTGGTTATTTTCTATGATTCGAGGGTTAGGTGCTTTATATAATAAAATCAGCTAGATGTAGATGTAGATGTAGATGTAGATGTAGATGTAGATGTAGATGTAGATGTAGATGTAGATGTAGATGTAGATGTAGATGTAGATGTAGATGTAGATGTAGATGTAGATGTAGATGTAGATGTAGATGTAGATGTAGATGTAGATGTAGATGTAGATGTAGATGTAGATGTAGATGTAGATGTAGATGTAGATGTAGATGTAGATGTAGATGTAGATGTAGATGTAGATGTAGATGTAGATGTAGATGTAGATGTAGATGTAGATGTAGATGTAGATGTAGATGTAGATGTAGATGTAGATGTAGATGTAGATGTAGATGTAGATGTAGATGTAGATGTAGATGTAGATGTAGATGTAGATGTAGATGTAGATGTAGATGTAGATGTAGATGTAGATGTAGATGTAGATGTAGATGTAGATGTAGATGTAGATGTAGATGTAGATGTAGATGTAGATGTAGATGTAGATGTAGATGTAGATGTAGATGTAGATGTAGATGTAGATGTAGATGTAGATGTAGATGTAGATGTAGATGTAGATGTAGATGTAGATGTAGATGTAGATGTAGATGTAGATGTAGATGTAGATGTAGATGTAGATGTAGATGTAGCTAACAGATCTGTCTAATAGTTCTTCAAATGTTCGGTGAACCTGTTTTGCTTTTAAACATCTCTTGGTTTCGGCAATGGTGGATTGGAATCCTTCTATTTGTCCGTTAACTGAACTTTTATGCGGAGGGGCTTTGTAAATTTCGAATCCTAATTGATCTTTTAACATGAAGGTAGTGCTAGCTGATTTAAATGATTTTTCATTATCCATTACTATACATTAATTTTGGGTACGCCGTAGTAAAACAAAATATTGTGCAAGGGTTTTTTTATATCTTCTATTGATTTTGAATTTATGATTTTTGCACAAGCTAATTTGGAAAATTTATCGTTTGCCGTCAGGACTAATTTTCTTTCTGTCGAGAATATGTCAATATGAATTGTGTGACCTAGATATTCCAGAATTGGCGTTTCTGCTATTTATGGATTAGGTGGGTGCCTATAATATTTCACTTCTTTGCATACTTGACATTGTTTAACGAGAGTAGCAACTTTTTGTTTCATTTTAGGCAAATAATATTTTTGGCTATTTGAATTTTATTTTCCTGAGTGTTTCTGTGAGCTCTATTATGGGTTTGTAGTATTTTTTCGTCTTGTTCGGCTTCTGAATTTAGGTCAATTACTTTGGTTTGTGTGAATCTAATTCTAAAGGATTGGAAATGTTGTGGATATAGTTTTTGAATCTGTCCCATTATGTCTTCTGTCGTATAAATTCCATTTATAACTGTTGGGTTTAATTATAAATAATTATTTATTATTAGAATTATATTAGCTGCACTTAAAGTATCAAAAAAAATTAAGCCAAGATTTTTATAGTGTGTTTCTTCGTCTGGGCTAAAAACTATTATTTCGTCAATGTAAATGTAATAGATTTTACGTATGTGTTCTCTAAGGATATCGTCGAGGGCGCGTTGGAATATAGAGGGTGCGTTTTTTAGTCCAAAAGGTAGTCTAGTGAATTCGTATTTTCCGTTATTTATGGAAAATGCTATTTTTTCTATGTCGCTCTGTTTTAACAGTATTTGGTGAAATCCACTTTTGAGGTCAAGGACGGAATAGAATTTGTTATTGTCTAGTTGTGCTAATACTGTGTTGATATCTGTTATGGTGTATTTGTCTGTATTTGTTTGTAACGCTATTTATTTATTCTATATTTTTTTACATTTGAGGCGTCTAGTTTTTTTGGTACAATCCACACTGGTGAATTGTAGGGGGAACGGGACGAAATATTTCATTTTATAAAAGTTCATTGATTTTTTTGATGACTTCGTCTTTTAAAGCAAATGGGAATGGGTAAAATTTCTAATAAACCGGAGTATCTGTGTTTGTGCGGATTTCTGCATTGACTCTAGTGGTGTAGGCCAGTTTTTCGTCGGGCTCAGCAAAAAGGTTGGGGTATTTCTTTACAAGTTGGCTTAAGTTTGTTTTTTGAGATTCTGCCAGGTGTTCTTTTCTTGAGATTATTACGTTCACGGATTCAAATTTCTTTTCTTGTATTGGGACACTCATGCCATTTTTTAGTAACATTAGTTTGTTTTTGATATCGATTACAGCACCTAATTCTTGTAGGCTGTCGCTTCCCAGTATAGCGTCAAACGTCTTTAGTGTAGGTAGTAGGAAAACTTGCCATATTGTAATAGGTTATTTTAATGTTGCCTCCTAAAGAGACTGCTGGAAATGGATTTTTGTTTTGTAATGGATTTGGAACGAATTTGGGCTGGATATTATTTCTTTTTGAACCGGTGTCTATTAATATGTTAAGAACTTGGCCACTGGCATTGGAAATATGGAAATGAGGAGTCGCTTACTCTAAAAAATTAAGATAAGTGTAGTCATATTGATATTCTTGGTCATTTTCCTCAACACGTTCAGTATAGTCTGACAAGCTTTCATCTTGGTCTTGTTCTTCATCCTGTCTTGCAATTAACTTTTCATATTCGTCAAGTGTGCTATTAGAATAGTCAGTGTCTGTTTGTTCGACTGTGCTTGTTTGAATGTTCAAATTTCTTTGCCTTTTGTTAGCGTCGTTTTGTGTTGTATTTAGTGTTGGCGGTTTTTTTTCCTGCTTCTATCTGAGGGGGCTATTCATATAATTTATTTGTCTTGTTTGAATACTTCTGTCAATGTCCATAGGTTCCGGTTGTGGCTTGGCAGCCAATGGCCTTGGTAATGGTTGTGGTATTGGTTGGTTAGGTTTTGCTGTGGAACTTTGAAGTCGTGGCAAGTCACCACGAATTCCTCGAACAAAGGTGCCTAGTGCTTTATCCCTATGCAACTTGGTCATAAGTTTTTCTGATTCGGCGCATAATTCCATGCATTCGCATTACTATTTTTTATGACTTCTGTTGCTCCGAACGATGTCATTTGAAAGCATGAACTGAATGTTCGAATGGACTTTTGTCGTTGTTCGACTCTTAATTGTTCATCGCGTTCCACTTGTGTATCTTCTGTTTCTTCTTGACGCAATCATGCCATGCTCTCACGGGCATTAATATTGTCTTGCTAGATCTGTTCTTCTGTCCTTTGGTCTTTTCTCTGGCGCTGAATCGACTTCTGCCTGTACTACGGCTCAAGTCTGCCCCTTTGCGTTTTCTTGGCATTTCAGCTGGTTGACTCTTTTTCACTCCCACGCGTTGATCCTCGGTAATCAAGCACAACAACTAATATTCTGAGTTGACAACTACAACAATGCAGAGTCTGAAATTGAGAGAGGCTCTCTATCAGACAGTGTGCGCTTGCTTTATTCGAAATTGGGAGAGCGCGGTTGACGAAATAAAAAAATGTTTACGGTGGACAATCCTTTTCGGCTAGTGGTACGAAAAATAGATGTTAGCCGATTGCCAGGCCTACAGAATATACCCTCCAAATTTCATCAAAATCGGTCAAGTAGTTTCGGAGGAGTTCGGTTACTAACAGTGTGACAGCAGAATTTTATATATAAGATAAAATTTTAAAATTGCTTGGCTGCTCGATCACCCCAGTTCCAGTTTTGTGTGTTTCATCGTAAATGTTGGATCGTAAGTGCTGGAAGAGAATGCACTCAAATAGTTCGGAGATGCATTCATTGTTTTCGATATAAGCCAAAATTATTAGGCCAAATAATGGGTGATCTACCCACAGACAGATTTTCAGTATTGCGTCCTTTTTATATCTGTGGAGTTGATTTTTGTGGACCGATAAACTTTTCATTACGAATTCGTGGTCGGCCAGCTATTAAAATGTATATAGCAATATTCGTATGTTTTGCTGCGAAGGCTGTTTACATAGAGTTGGATCTTGATTTATCCACTAATTGTTTTATTATTGGCCTTAGAAGATTCATCGCAAGACGTGGCGTTCCGCGGAGGATATATTCCGACAACGCGACGAATTTTCTAGGAGCCGGGAACCAGCTCCAGGACCTTTTGAAGGCATTCGAGGAGCACAGGTCTCAACTGCCGTCGTTCGCAGCAGAAACCGGGATGGATTGGCAGTTCATACCCTCCCGCGCCCCCCACTTCCGAGGACTTTGGGAAGCAGCGGTGAAGTCGGCGAAGGGTCTGCTGCTGCGGCAAATAGGAGACGCCTCCCTCACAGAGGCAAAGGTCCGCACACACTTGGCAGAGGTCGACGCAATCCTCAACTCGCGTCCGTTGACGCCATGCAGCGCAGACCCCAACGATGGAGAAGCCCTAACACCAGGGCCCCTGGTCGAGCGCGACGAGCAGACCAAAAGGTGGCAGTATACGCGCAGGTGGCAGCTGCTGTCAATGCTCAGACAGCAGTTCTGGCAAGCATGGTCCAGGGACTACATCCTGGAGCTGCAAGGCAAGGCCAAGTGGCAGGTCGATGCGGCAAATCTCGAGGTCGGCACATTGGTCATCGTGCACGACGACAACACTCCACCCCAGCATTGGATTACCTTCAGGGTCAACACAACCATAAAAGGAGCGGATGGCAAGGTTCGAGTGGCCGAGGTAAAAACGGCAACCGGCGGTCTTGCCAATTATTTGATTTTAAGTTATATCAATCGGTTTATCAATTATGAATTGCTTTTTTTTGAAGTTTAGTTCTTAAACGTGGCCGGAATGTTGGATCCGAGTCATTTAGTAGTATAACAAAAATGTACTTTTATATTAAGTAGTAGCTTTTTTCTAATAAGTAGTAGTTTTATGTGTTTGAGTAGTACACATACATACGTATAACTTGAAGTCACTCTAACATACATAATGAAAGGCTGTTAATTAACATAAGCTAGCTGTAGGTCTTTACTTTGTGCTCTTGCCTTCTCCTGTTGTCAAAAGTAGAATCACTCTCATTTGGATCATTAAACTTGGTGTTGTTTGTTTTTAATCCGCAGCAGCCTAGCTAACAGATCTGTCTAATAGTTCTTCAAATGTTCGGTGAACCTGTTTTGCTTTTAAACATCTCTTGGTTACGGCAATGGTGGATTACAATCCTTCTATTTGTCCGTTAACTGAACTTTTATGCGGAGGGGCTTTGTAAATTTCGATCCCTAATTGATCTTTTAACATGAAGGTAGTGCTAGCTGATTTAAATGATTTTTCATTATCCATTACTATACATTAATTTTGGGTACGCCGTAGTAAAACAAAATGTTGTGCAAGGGTTTTTTTATATCTTCTATTGATTTTGAATTTATGATTTTTGCACAAGCTAATTTGGAAAATTTATCGTTTGCCGTCAGGACTAATTTTCTTTCTGTCGAGAATATGTCAATATGAATTGTGTGACCTAGATATTCCGGAATTGGCGTTTCTGCTATTTATGGATTAGGTGGGTGCCTATAATATTTCACTTCTTTGCATACTTGACATTGTTTAACGAGAGTAGCAACTTTTTGTTTCATTTTAGGCAAATAATATTTTTGGCTATTTGAATTTTATTTTGCCTGAGTGTTTCTGTGAGCTCTATTATGGGTTTGTAGTATTTTTTCGTCTTGTTCGGCTTCTGAATTTGGTTTGTGTGAATCTAATTCTAAAGGATTGGAAATGTTGTGGATATAGTTTTTGAATCTGTCCCATTATGTCTTTGTCGTATAAGTTCCATTTATAACTGTTGGGTTTAATTATAAATAATTATTTATTATTAGTATTATATTAGCTGCACTTAAAGTATCAAAAATTAAGTCAAGATTTTTACAGTGTGTTTCTTCGTCTGGGCTAAAAACTATTATGTCGTCAATGTAAATGTAATAGATTTTACGTATGTGTTCTCTAAGGATATCGTCGAGGGCGCGTTGGAATATAGAGGGTGCGTTTTTTAGTCCAAAAGGTAGTCTAGTGAATTCGTATTTTCCGTTATTTATGGAAAATGCTATTTTTTCTATATCGCTCTGTTTTAACAGTATTTGGTGAAATCCACTCTTGAGGTCAAGGACGGAATAGAATTATTGTCTAGTTGTGCTAATACTGTGTTGATATCTGTTATGGTGTATTTGTCTGTATTTGTTTGTAACGCTATTTAATTTTCGGTATATTTTTTTACATTTGAGGCGTTTAGTTTTTTTGGTACAATCCACACTGGTGAATTGTAGGGGGAACGGGACGAAATTTCATTTTTTAAAAGTTCATTGATTTGTTTGTTGACTTCGTCTTTTAAAGCAAATGGGAATGGGTAAAATTTCTAATAAACCGGAGTATCTGTGTTTGTGCGGATTTCTGCATTGACTCTAGTGGTGTAGGCCAGTTTTTCGTCGGGCTCAGCAAAAAGGTTGGGGTATTTCTTTACAAGTTGGCTTAAGTTTGTTTTTTGAGATTCTGTCAGGTGTTCTGTTCTTGAGATTATTACGTTCACGGATTCAAATTTCTTTTCTTGTATTGGGACACTCATGCCATTTTTTAGTAACATTAGTTTGTTTTTGATATCGATTACAGCACCTAATTCTTGTAGGCTGTCGCTTCCCAGTATAGCGTCAAACGTCTTTAGTGTAGGTAGTAGGAAAAACTTAACTATAGTATTCGGGTCGTTGAATAAGTTTGCCATATTGTAATGGCTGCTGGAAATGGATTTTTGTTTTGTAATGGATTTGGGACGAATTTGGGCTGGATATTATTTCTTTTTGAACCGGTGTCTATTAATATGTTAAGAAATTGGCCACTCCTCACTCTGCATTGGAAATATGGTAATGAGGAGTCGCTTACTCTAAAAAATTAAGATAAGTGTAGTCATATTGATATTCTTGGTCATTTTCCTCAACACGTTCAGTATAGTCTGACAAGCTTTCATCTTGGTCTTGTTCTTCATCCTGGCTTGCAATTAACTTTTCATATTCGTCAAGTGTGCTATTAGAATAGTCTTGTTTGTTTGAATGTTCAAATTTCTTTGCCTTTTGTTAGCGTCGTTTTGTGTTGTATTTAGTGTTGGCGGTTTTTTTCCTGCTTCTATCTGAGGGGGGCTATTCATATAATTTATTTGTCTTGTTTGAATACTTCTGTCAATGTCCATAGGTTCTGGTTGTGGCTTGGCAGCCAATGGCCGTGGTTAGGTTTTGCTGTGGAACTTTGAAGTCGTGGCAAGTCACCACGAATTCCTCGAACAAAGGTGTCTAGTGCTTTATCCCTATGCAACTTGGTCATAAGTTTTTCTGATTCGGCGCATAATTCCATGCAGCCAATTTTATTTAAAATTAGGGATAAATGTTTGTATACTGCTTGCTAGAATTCTTCAATAGTTTGATTTGCAGTTTGGGTTATTGTGGGCATTTGGTATTTAAGTGTACCCAAATCTCTCTTGTCGGCGTAGTGTATTGTAAGACATTTTGAAATGGAATTATAATTAAACGGAACTTTGTATGATTCGAGGGCTGTGTCTGCGTTACCGGTAATTTTATTCCTAATAGTATGTAAAATTCCAAAATATTTTGGGGTATCTACGGTGTTTTCATACGTTTTTAGTATTCGATCAATGCCCTTCTTCCATGAAGTGAATTCGGACGGATTGCCGCAAAATTCGCGAAGACTGTTTACTATGTCAGGAATCTTATCAAGATCAGCTAAATTTGCTCGGAACTGTGGGAAAATTTCTTGGTCTACTGCACTTGATAAAAAGTGAAATTTGAATTAGTTTAAATTTTTAAAAAATTAGAGTGTTTTCGGGTTATTGGTTTATATTTGACCTAGAGTAATTATGAAAGATTAGTGCAAAAAGAAATTTTTATTAAAAAAGTTTTTTCTTTTAATATTTTGTTCAATGGTAAGGTTTGTTGAAAAATTTCGTATTTAAGTTATTGAAAAGAATGCAATGAAAACCAGCAGCTGGTTTCACCCTTCTACCTTGGAGGCTCCTTTGTTTAGGATTCACAAGATTGGGTTTTGTTATACCATTTGTTGAAAAGATTTTCTTTGTTTATTCATTTGTAGACTGAATGATGGAGTTTATTTAGTTATCGTTATAGTAGAAAATTTTGTATTAATTTTGATATAATTTTTTTTTTTAAGATTTATTTTCTAGTCACTGTTTTCTTTTAGCACTCACTTTCACTTTGTTTTTGCTTAAACTATATTTTGGTTTGTTTTCACTTAAAACTTTCTATTTGGTAAGTGTGTAGAAAAGACAGAATACGGAGAATTACTATTAGGAGTAATTAGAGACAAAATAGTTAAACAAGCATTATTTGATAATTTCGGGGAGACAAGAAGTGAAGAACATTTATTGGACGACCTTCGTGAAATCCCATATAAAGGGTTATCCATCAAATCTTTATACCATGAAATATCAGGCATACGAGCAGCGATACTAGATATTTTTGAAAGAGAGGAACTGGACGATGAAATACGCAAAATAAAAGAAAATTCATATGAAAAGACTTGCGTACAGAAGTTCATAGCCGGACTGAAAAACCCGTTAAAATGGACGGTAAAAGCTCAAAATCCAAAAATATTAAGACAGGCAAATGAAATAGCAAAAGAGTTTAGAGATGAATATATAAGAGATAGAGCTAGGCAAGACTATGAGAGACAAAACCAAAAACGGGTACGTTACAGCTATAACAATAACAGCAATGGAACAACTTACGATGCAAGACAGCAGTTATAACACAAACACACAACAACCACAACATGAACCGACAAGAACAAGGGAGCAATAACCGGGGACATCGAACCAACAACGGAAACTACAACAACACCATGAGAAACCAAGAACAACAAAATAACTATAGCAATTATAGCAACAAAAGGGGACAGCAGTATAAAAGAGGTAGTTATTCAGGATCTACTGGACCAGAGCGGAGTCAAGGAGGGTCCGCAGGAACAGGAGGATCCGTAAACTTAGATAGAACACAGAAAAGCACCAGTAGGGGAGATATGTTGAACTTAACAATATAGAAGACGTCCCAAATTTTTCAATAATTGCCTCGGACATTCCCCTAATTATACCACAAAATCAAAATGTAAACGAGCACTAATCTATATTTTAATTGAATCGTCATTTGGCAGACCGTTAAAATTCTTAATAGACAGCGGATCAAATGTTTAATTAATTAACCCAGACTTCGCACCCCTAAGCAAACAACAAAATTTACAGTAGCCAATGCAAGTTAAAACAATCCTACACACACATAATATATACAAAAAAATTATGTACAAACTATTTAAGGAATTAAAACAAAGTGGCGAATTTCCTTTTTCTTATTTAAGTTCCCCGCATTTTTTGACGGAATCATCGGAATAGACCTTTTAACGTTTCTAAACGCAAAAATTGATTTAGAAAATCTAGTCTTAGTAACCCCCAATACAAAAACCCAGATACATCAAAGAGAAAAGAGATTAGAATCCCCAATAAAACTAGATGCAAGGACAAGAACTTTAGTAGAAATACCAGTAACAGAAAGGGAAGGAGAAATATATATAAACGAAATAGTAATACAAGAGGGAATATATATTAACGAGGGCATTTACAGAACAAATAATTACACAGCCAAAGTAGAAATAATGCAGAGAGTTTTACAGAAATTGCCACGGCAAAACATACAAATAGTGTAAAGAACGACAATAAAGTTAGACTCAACATAAGAACAGAACACCTTAACAAAGAAGAAAAAGCTAAAATTTTAGAACTTTGCAAACAATATAGAAGCCTATTTTATAACGACGGGGACCAATTATCAGTAACAAAAGGAAAAAAGCATGATATTAGACTATCATACGAACAACCCATATTCGTAAGACCATTTAGGTACTCTATAAAGGAAAACGTAGAGAAGCCAGTTTCGGAATTATTAGATCAAGGTTTAATCAAAAATAGTCGCTCACCATGGATTGCACCCGTTTGGTTGGTACCCAAGAAAAGCGACGCCTCTGGACAAAGAAAATGGAGATTAGTCGTAGATTTCAGAAAATTGAATGAAAAAACAATTAAGGACAAATACCCATTACCATTAATGGACGAAGTACTGGATTCGCTAGGAAAAGCAAAATATTTCTCTACATTGGACTTAAAAAGCGGGTACCATCAAATCGAAATGAACCCAAAAGACATAGAAAAACAGCTTTCACGGCAGTAGGAGGGCATTTTGAATTCTTGAGAATGCCATTTGGGTTGACAAATGCCCCCGCAACATTCCAAAGGTTCATTAACAACTTGTTAGGGGATATACAAGTAGTAGGAAAATATTGTTTAGTGTATATGGACGACATCATAATATACTCGGCGTCGCTCCAACAACACATTCAAGATCTAAAGGTTGTATTCAAAAAACTAAAAATGTCTAATTTAAAAATCCAGCAAGACAAGTCAGAGTTCTTAAGAAAAGGGATTGACTTTTTGGGACATATCGTTACGCCAGAATGCACCCACGACAAGAACACACATAAAATCTTTTATCGGACTCCTAAGCTACTATAGAAAATTTATTGAGGATTTAGCTAAAATAACAAAACCACTGACAAAGCAACTAAGAGGAAAGAAAACCGTCGAGATATCGGAAGACTATAAAAACGCATTTAATATATATATATACATGCAAAAACACTACTTTGCAACGACCAATCAATCTTAACATATCCGAATTACGAACAACCATTCATTCTAACTACAGATGCAAGCAATTATGCACTAGGTTCAGTATTATCACAAGGGCAAGTGGGGAAGGACAGACCAGTAGCTTACGCTAGTAGAACATTGAACGAAACGGAAACTAACTATTCAGCGTCTGAAAAGGAAATGCTAGCAATAGTATGCGCAGTCAAACACTTTAGGCAATATTTATACGGGACAAGGTTTACGGTATACACAGATCATCAGCCACTCATCTACATTAACAACTGTAAAAATAAACCAAAATTAATAAGATGGCGATTACAGTTAGCCGAGTATGAGTACGACATCGTATATAAAAAAGGAAAGCTTAACACGAATACTGACGCATTAAGTAGAATGCAACCGGAAATATTCATGGCAGGTTCATAATCGACAACAGCAATAAATGGAGAAACAGCACAAAGTGCAGAGGACACAAGCAACATACAAACCACGGAAAAACCTATGAATGATTTTAAAACTCAAGTGGTATTGAAGGTAGGAGAAAGAACAAATAGAACGGTAGAGATCCCATTTAAGTCAAAAACTCGGACAACGTTCACATACAAAGAATTCACTGAGGACAAAATTATTAGAATTTTAAAAGAAATCTTGAAACCTGGACGAACTACAGCGGTTATGGCAAATAACGAACTTTTAAAAATAATACAAGAAACGTCAAAAACTTATTTTTCGAAAAAAAAATACACAATCATAAGAACAACTATATTACTAAATGAAATTTACGAACAGAAAGACCAAGAAACATTGATAATCCAAGACCATAGGAATAACAATCACAGGTGAATAGACGAAACGACGCTACATTTGAAAAGACTATTACTTCCCATGCATGAAACAGACTATATCCAGAATAATTAATGATTGCGACATATGTCACACAATGAAATATGATCGCAACCCACAAAAATTGAAATTTCAGTTACCAGAAATCCCAGCACTTCCGTTAGCTATTGTTCACATCGATCTGTATTTCATCAATAATAAAACCATGCTAACGATAATAGACAAATTTTCTAAATTTGGTGCCGCATATACCATTTCAAGTAGGGATTCGATTAATATCACGAAACAGATCAAAACTTTTATTTGTAATTTCGGAACACCCAGAAAAATCATCTGCGACCAAGGTGCGGAGTTTAACTCTATTCTCTTTAAAGACTTCTGTAAGCAATTCAGCATTGACTTACATTTCACATCATTCCAACAATCGAGTAGCAATTCAATAGTAGAACGGTTACACTCAACGCTTACAGAAACCTATAGGATTATTTATAAAGTCAGGAAAGACCACAAGTTAGATTGCGAACATGACGAAATTATGGCAGAAACATTAATAACATACAACAATGCCATACATTCCGCGACAAAATTAACGCCATATGAATTATTCACAGGAAGGACACATATTTTTAATAGAACGATCGAATATTCGGACGAACATGATTATTTACAAAAACTTAACGAATTTAAAACAAAATTATACACCCAAGTACAGACAGAAATGACAGCAAAGACTAAAGAAAGAATACAAAAACTAAATGGAACAAGAACAGACCCAATACCGTTAACAGCAGAAGACATAGTATTTAGAAAAGAGAACCGAAGAAATAAGATAACACCAAGATTTTCAAAACACATAGTAAGAGCAGATCACGGAATAACTTTTGAATCAAAGAAAGGACAAAAAGTCCATAAAGATAAAATAAAAAAGGAGAATTAAAGATAGGCAAACAGTTTAGTAAGTCGAAACAAAAAAATAATAATAAGTACAAACAAATGAACATGAACAAATAGCTATAAGTCACACACTTATTGTACTCAATTTCCATAAATTACACGAAAACAGAACACACAACACGAGTATATTACATATATATATATAAGGACTAGTATATAAGGACTACTATACTAATATTAATAATAATAATTATTCTTAGTACGAACACCTAATTATAAGTACACTAGCTACACCGCAATTCGTTCCGCCATGCGTTTCATCTCGCTGGCTGTCACTTCATTCTAGGAGGGGAGGAGTTACCACTTCGGGTGTACCCCATTGCACTCTGGACAGCAGCAACACTGATTACAATGGGATCGACATTCAACGTCACAGAAAAGAAAAGGCTTCTTTCGCGGAAACACGGAGAAGAACAGCAACGATACACATACACACACACATCCACAAACACATACATACGACTGTGAAAAAAATTTGCAGCCTTAATAGACGTGGAAAAGTTGCGCTGAGCGAATTTTTCAAAATACAACGAGTCGGATTTGCCAAGGAGCTGGCAATCATCGGTGCAAGTACTGTGGTTATGCACAGGTGTTGCCCGCGCGATCGAAACGTGCCAAAAACGCGAGATCTGTTGCGGAACAGGTGTTTTCTGTGTTTTGCATTGTCGAATTGTTGTGGGTCATCCAGCTGCAAAACAGCTGATAGCGTTGCCACCTGTTCGCACTGATCTAGCTAGAGCGGCGTTGCCAGATCAACGGCGCTGTCACACTTTCGTTGTGACAGTTTGCGCGCGAAACGGCTTATTCAAATTCAAATTTGAATTTTTAAAGCTAAGTATCTAATTTAAATAAAAATCTTTTTTTTTTTTTTTTTATTTACTTTGAATTAGTATTAGTTCCGTAATTCTTTACTATATATTTGGGGAATCCATTGCCGCAAGGGTTTGATGGACAATCTTGCGGGGGGCATTGCCCCCAACGGCGACGACCCTTTCAGGAGGAGCTCCAGGATGTCGAGGTCCCCCACGAGAGGAGTCGAAACAACAGCGAAGGGTGCTCGTATCCCTGCCCTAGGAGTTGTGAGGGTACAAACGGACCCTCATCCGTCGGCGGCGATACCATGCAATCGCGATTCTGTGCAGGGGACCAACTTGGCCTCTGCAGCATCTACCTCTGCTGGGCAGAAGAAGTTGGCTGATCTTATCAGCGTGCCGACGCAAAAAATTGCGTCTAAATCCCCATCCGTGTCGCCAATTCGGCCACTTGACCTGTCGGGTTTTGAGAACGAGGGATTCAGGAGCAATTTCGCATTAATGAGTGCCAAAATTAACATGGGGCTTTCCGCATTCGAGACGCAGCGTCACGTCTCGAAGGAAACTAAAGGCGCTATCTCCGACCTGGCTGCCCTCAATTCTAGAGCGATCCAGCTCGAAGGGGGTCTACCGAAAAAGGGTTCGTTCAGGGAATTAGGCCCTCAGACAGAGCGACAGACGAAACTGGACCGCCCATCTGTGACTAGCGCAAAATGGAAGCTACTGAAGGACCCTTCAGTGAAGCCTCCCATAGCGAAGCTTCCTGCAGAGAAGCGTCCGTTGAGCAAGAGCTCAAAACGGGAGACACCCACTCCAGAGGAGCCAAAGGAGGTGAACTCACTTAGCTATGCGGCTGTTGCCAAGGTCGCTAGTAAAGAGGAGTGGTCCAGGGTAAAGCCTAAGCGCTTGCGCAAGAAGCCAGAGGCTCTCATCCTGAAGAAGACTGGGGAAGCGTCTTACGCTGATATGCTCCGCAAGCTGAAAGCGGACCCAAATCTTTATGATTTTGGGAAGCATGTCAAAAAGATCAGGAGAACGCAACAGGGAGAGCTACTGCTCGAGGTAGAGGGTAAAGCTGCAGACAGCGTACCCAAATTTAGAGGGGCTATAGAGGATTCGCTGAAAGAAATGGCAGCTGTTCGCACGGGGGCGCAGAGGATGGCTCTCTCCATCAGCGGAATGGATGAGGCTACGACAGCAGAACAACTCCTCGGCTGTCTAGCCTCCCAGTTCCAGGGCATCGTGGTTAATCCAGATGCAGTGCGCGGTCTGCGTAAAATGCGGGATGGAACCCAAATAGCAACGGTGATGCTTAGCATAAATGATGCGATCTCTGTCTTGAAAGCGGGCACGGTGACCGTAGGCTGGTCACGTTGCCGCATCATCCAGGATGTACGACCGACGAGATGCTTTAGGTGCCTATGTTACGGCCACCGAGCGTCCAGTGACAAGGCGACCGATCGGTCTGACTGCTGCTTGCGTTGCAGCGAACGCAGGCATAAGGCAAAGGGTTGCAATGCCCCACCAAAATGCATGATATGCAGCAGTGAGGTGGATAGGAACCACACGACGGGCGGTTTCGCGTGCCCGACCTTTAAGGCGAGCCTAAAAGGAGCTAAGAGCCACTATAATGTTTAATCAAATAAACATTATTCAGCTCAATATCAATCACTGCGCTGCTGCTCAGAGTCTTCTTGCTCAGACAGCGGTGGAGCGCAATGTCGACATCATGCTCCTTAGCGAACCATATATTTATGGCAGCACTAACTCGGACATGATCCTTGATGAGTCGGGTAAGGCGGCTATCAAGCTTTGCAGCCCAGTTCATATCCAGGATCGGCCGGCCGATGCAATGCGTGGCATTGCATACGCGCTGATTAAAGGAGTGCATATCTACAGCTGCTATGCGCCACCTAGCGACAGCCCTGACCAATTTGAAGAGATGATCGATATTCTCGTAAGCCACGCGAGAGGGCGCAGGCCGACGATCATTGCAGGAGACTTCAATGCCTGGGCGACCGAATGGGGCAGCCGTGTCTCCAACTCCAGAGGGCGAACTGTGACCGACGCCATGTTCCTGCTAGACTTGGTACTGCTGAATGATGGTCGCAAGCCGACATTCAACAACGACAGGGGTACATCGTACATTGATGTCACCTTCGTCAGCAGAGGCTTAGTAGCCAACGCAAACTGAATGGTCTCCGATGAGGTAACGCTGAGCGACCTTGCTCCGATTACCTTTTGCGTGCCTCCAATGGGAACGGTGCGCAGTTTGCAGAGTATGAAGACACTCGGTCATGCTTGGGATGCTAGAAAGATCGATAATGATATGCTGGCATATCAAATCGAGTCTCTATCAATCTCAAGCAGTCGTGCGGAAACAATGGCGGCTGACGTTATGAAGCTACTGGTATCAACTTGCGATGCTACGATGCCTAGGAAAAGCAAGGTAAAGCGCAAGAGTCCTGTCCACTGGTGGAACGACTCCTTACACCAGCTACGGCAGGAATGCCACAGGACTAAGAGACTTGCGCAACGAACCAGAGGAGGCCCTAGCCACGCAGAACATCTTCTGGTCTACAAGGCCAAGAGAGCAGAGTTCAAAAAAGGAATATCGGCCGCCAAAGCACGATCTTTCAAGGACCTGCTAGATAGTGTAGACGATGATCCCTGGGGACTCGCCTACAAACTCGTTAGCAATAAGTTAAGGAAAAGGGAGGGTGCTCCATCGGAGCCAACTGAGATGGAGCTGTTCCCAGTGCAGACCACGCTATGGCAGCCACCAGAAAATGCCCCTGCGTCTCCCTTCCCTTGCGTTTCAGTAAGGGAAGTAGTCGAGGCAGCTAGGCGCACAAAGGCTAACAAAGCTTCTGGCCTGGATGGGATTCCGGGAGCAGTGATTAAGGCTGTGGCGGTGGCCAGACCTGAAATCTTCAGGGACACTTTCCAGCAGTGTCTCATTGACGGGGTCTTTCCCAAGCGTTGGAAAAGCCAAAAACTGGTGTTATTACCGAAAGGTAAGAGGCAAGCACATGGTGCATGCAACTTCCGCCCACTATGTCTGTTGGATATAGTAGGTAAGCTATTCGAGCGTATCCTGTACGCTCGCATAGAAGTAATAACAGAGAGCCCCAACGGCCTGAGTAGACACCAGTACGGCTTTCGGAAGGGGAAAAGTACCCTTGATTCCCTCTTGGCTGTTGTAGACATCGCTAAAAACGCTCTCGACGGTGACAGATGGCTTGGCGTTAGGAAGGAGTACTGGGCTATCGTCACGCTGGATGTCAAAAACGCCTTTAACTCTGCAAGATGGCCCACGATCTTAGGGACTATGCAGAACATGGGCATCCCAGAGTATCTGAGGATCGCTGTAGGCAGTTACTTCAGGGACCGTGTCCTTTGGTTCGACACGGAAGCCGGCCCGAGTAGCTACCGAGTTTCGTCAGGTGTTCCCCAAGGATCAGTACTTGGTCCGATCTTGTGGAACAATGGGATCTTGCGCATCAGCAAACCATTAGGAGCAGAATTGCACTGCTTTGCAGATGATGTGGCAATAACAACGATCGCCAAGACACTGTCAGAGCTACAGGCAAAATGCAACGCGACGATACGCTTAACTATCGGCTGGTTGGGAAATGTCGGCCTGCAAATTGCGGCTCACAAAACTGAGGCTGTCCTGTTGAGCAGCGGGAAATCCGTAGAGACCCTGCAGGTCACCGTTAATGGTTTTCAGGTGACCTCAGCGAGATCACTAAAGTACCTGGGTGTCCTTATAGACCACAGGCTCTCCTTTAAGGATCACACGATATATGCGAGTAGGAAGGCTGGGATAACATCTGCTTCCCTCGCTAGACTCACACCCAACGTAGGTGGTCCCAGGATGCCGGCTCTCAAGCTGCTAGTGGTGGTGGCAAAAGCCACTTTTCTTTATGCTGCTCCTATTTGGAGCAAAGCCACCTATAAAGGGTCATACCTTAAAGGCGCTCGATCGGTGATGCGGACTGTGTCCCTAAGGCTCATTAGAGGATTTAGGACCATATCCGAAGACGCATCACTTGCTCTGGCAGGCATGCCGCCTATAGACCTGGAGATCAAGGCTCTGGGCTTAACCCGAGATGGCGTTCCTCGGGTTGAGTCCCAAGAGTGGTTGATGAGAGAGTGGCAAACTAGATGGCAAGCGTCGCACCGGGGACGATGGACCTACCAGCTCATCCCAGCACTAGCGGAATGGGCAGAGTGCCAACACAAAGTAGTGGACTACCACCTGACCCAGTTCCTCACCGACCACGGCTGTTTCCGGGCCTACCTATTTCGGTTTCGCCATGTAGACTCAGCCCAGTGCCTTTACTGCACCGACGCTGCTGAAACAGCGGAACATGTACTTATGCATTGTTCCCGTTTTTCACTGGAGAGAGAACAGCTAGGATCTCTGTCTGGAGTGCCGCTCAGCCCTAGGGCCCTGCTCCTTGCCATGTTGGCGGACAAAGCCGCATGGGAGCTGGGGCATGGCATCATCATTAAAATGATGAAGAGGGTTCGAGCCGACGAGGAGCTGAACCGATCAGCTGGGTAAATAGGTAGTTAATAAGTTAGGAGCTTAATTCCACCTCAGCAAGCTCGGCTTGTCGTAAAAGGCGACTAAAGAGTTAAAGAGCTAATGAGTTAATGAGTTAAGAATAACTTATACTCGTCAAGGGGCGCGCTTTATGCTACGCATTCTAAGTGGGAGTGCGACCTGGCATCACATCCTGCTCACCGAAGTATTACCTTAACTGGCAGTTCCGGTGAGCGCTTTAAAGACTGTTGAGCGTACGGAGGTTTTTCTTTTTAGTACGTAGGCGTATCCCCATCTGTATTACCAGCAGGGCTATGAATCGTGCATGCCACCTAGGTGGTATCTTACGAAAATTTTTTAGTATTTTCCTCCGATTATGTAAAAAAAAAAAAATACTTTTTATACAATGCAAGTGAAATTCATATGGAAAACGATAAAGACTTTTTAGTTTTTCAAAAAGCATATCGAGAAACCATTAACTCACATAAAGTTAAGACATAAAATCTTACCCTAAGTTTAAAGAATTCATTATTACTTAACATTCTAAATTGTTACATTCTAATTGTTAAATTGACCGGGAGAGGTGTCGTGAATGGACGTTAGCTGACAAGCGCGGTGCGTGCGCGTGCATTCTAACTAGTTGCGGTGTGGTGGAATACACCACTGAGCGGCCGGGGGGCGTTCCTCAAGATAAGCCGCCGTTCAGGGACCACGTGGTGGTAGAACCCACTACCACGCAGCCAGAGGGCACATGTGCAAGTCGAGGACCATGTTATAATGTTTTATATTTATAAATGTTTCTTTAAAGACCCTGGCGAGACTAAGATATGTATCCCAGCCTGGGACTACTAAGACTAGACATTTAGTTTCGAGGAATTTACCATCTTTTTATGAATTAAAGACCCACAGCATAAAATTATACAGGGTATAGTGGAGAAGTACAAGACAAGCTAGTTCACCAGTATCAAAGGATAAAAATATATATCGACGAAGGCATGAGAAACATAGATTCTTTCAGAAAGAGAAAAAAAAACAGAATTCATAGGAGAATTTGTACACGTGTCATTGCTTAACCTTCTCCTTGCGTTGGCACAGCCGGCGGAACCAAGTCCTATGAAACTCGGTGTCGAATACTGAAGGAGTGAGAATACTACAAGATCAACGTGTCCAGAAATCTCGCTGGATATTTAAAACAGTTTATCAGCGCAAGATTCACGTGTCCATAAATCTCGCCGGTGATTTAAATCATTTAACCAGTGCAAGATTCACGTGGTACGGTGGTTTTTCTTTTTACTACGTAGGCATAACCCTATCTGTATTACCAGTAGGGCTATGAATCGTGCATGCCATCTAGGTGGTATCTTACGAAGATTTTTTAATAGTTTCCTCCGATTATGTATAAAAAAAAAAAAAAAAACACACATAACACATCACTCAATAAGTCCGTAGGATAACTAAGAAAAACACATTTTTTTGGCAAAATTCGATTTTATTCATCAACGTACATCCCTTCAAGAGTGATACAATCAGTCCAACGCCGCTCTAGCATTTCGACACCTTTTTTATAGAAAGATTTGTCTTTGGCCTCAAAATACGCCTCAGTTGCGGAGATCACCTCTTCATTCGAGCCAAATCTCTTTCCAGCGAGCATTTTCTTCAGGTCTGCGAACAGGTAGTAGTCGCTGGAGGCCAAATCTGGAGAATACGGTGGGTGCGGAAGCAATTCAAAGCCTAATTCGTGCGATTTGGCCATCGTTGCGCTGGACTTGTGACACGGTGCATTGTCTTGGTGAAAGATCATTTTTTTCTTCTTCGGACTTATTGAGTGATGTGTTACATACACACATACATATACAGAGTGATTTTTCCCGCTTAAATCGGACGTGTTTCTTGTTACGCTGCGCGAAATTAATCCTTTACACGAAGTCGGCTTGGCGAGATCGGCTGTTTTACTGCCCAAAGCCACACGGTATTGATGTGCTACATTTCGGCGCGTTTAAGGGTAAAAAACCGTGAACATTTGCTAATTTACCGAATTTTCTTATTTACAATCCGGTGCAGCTGAGAACAACAGCTGTCAGCGCTGCCAACTTACTGTAGTAAGCGATCGGACCTAAGTGGCGTTGCCAGATAAACAGAGCTGCCAGGGCTGCTCGATCAGTTGGGCGCAATATTCAAATATAAAACTTGAACTCGTGGACAGGAGCTAAATTTACGAAATTTCAACAAAAATTTATATTTCTATATAAATTTTGGTGGATTTGACCGATATTTAGCAAGGAACACGGCACAAACCCCTCACCATCTCGGTGCCTAACAAGGCGCTCCCAGTGGCTGTGAGCGTAGAGCAAGCCCAAGGAGGCCATCATAATTAAAAAGACTGGAGAAGCTTCGTATAGGGACACGCTCCGTAAGCTCAAAGCTGACCCGAACTGAACTTGGCAGTCATGTCAAGAAAATAAGGAGAACTCAACAAGGCGAGTTGTTGCTCGAAGTGGAGGGAAAAGCCTCTGCAAGCGTGCCCAAATAAAAAGGTGCGATTGAAGAATCGCTTCGGGAAATGGCTGCGGTCCGCACGGGCGCGCAGAGAATGGCGCTAACCTGTAGCGGCACGGATGAGGCAACGACAGCAATGGAGCTCTATAACTGCATGGCCTCCCAATTCGAAGGGATTCAACTGAAGCCAGAAGATGTGCGTGGGATGCGCAAAATGCGAGATGGGACCCAAGTGGCGACGGTTACGCTTAGCGTTAATGACGCAATTGGCGTCTTGAAAAAGGGTTCGGTAACTGTTGGCTGGTCTCGCTGTCGCATCATCCAGGACACACGCCCCACAAGATGCTTTAAGTGCCTGGGTTACGGCCACAGGGCCATCAACTGCAAGGAGCCTGATCGCTCGGACTGCTGTCTGCAGTGCGGCGAACGAGGGCACAAAGCGAAGGGCTGTGATAATCTGCCGAAATGCCTGATCTGCACCAGCGATGTAGACAGGAATCACCCGACAGGCAGTTATACATGCCCTACCTTCAAATCGAGCATCACAAAAGGAGTCTTGAGTCGCCGTTCTGATGATTAACATCTTCCAGCAAAATGTCAATCACTGCGCAGCTGCAACGACAGAGGGACATCATTCATCGATGTCACCTTTGTTAACCGAAGATTAGCCCCCACTGCTAAATGAATGGTTCAGGAGGATGTAACGCTGAGCGATCATGCCTTGATCACATTCAGCGCC
This sequence comes from Zaprionus indianus, assembly GCA_018904595.1. Lineage (NCBI taxonomy): Eukaryota > Metazoa > Arthropoda > Insecta > Diptera > Drosophilidae > Zaprionus > Zaprionus indianus. The sequence goes on along the minus strand of JAEIHA010001042.1, from coordinate 51,331 downwards.
CGCACGTCGTGCATCACACAACGACAGGCAAGGAGTACTCTTGGGCAAGCATGGGACATCAGAAAGCTTGACAAGGACATGCTGGCTTTGAAGATCGAGCAAATGGAGCTACCAAATGGACATGCGGAATCCATGGTGGCGGCGCTCATGAAAATGCTGGAAGCCGCATGCGATGCAGCGATGCCGCGTAAGAAGAAAACGAGCAAACGCAAACCTCCGGTCTACTGGTGGAACGGCTCCCTCAACCAGCTACGCTCGGAATGCTTCAGGGCAAGGAGACAGGCGCAACGAGCCAGAGGACGCAGAATTGCATGAGGCGTACAGATCGAAGCGCGCGGAGTTTAGAAATGGAATTGCTGCTGCTAAAGCAAATGCTTTTAAAGAGTTGCTGGCGAGTGTAGACGAAGATTCGTGGGGTATCGCCTACAAAATGGTTAGTAATAAATTGAAATTATTACCAGGCATCGTGGAGGAGCTTTTCCCAAACCAGGATACTCTATGGCAACCAGCACAAGAAATCCCTGCCCCCGATTTCCCAGGTGTCACTGCATGTGAGATCACGAAGCGGCAAAAAGAATTAAGCCCAACAAAGCCCCAGGTCTCGACGGCATCCCAGGTGTCGTAGTTATGGCTGCCGCAAATGCTAACCCAGCAATCTTCAGGGACACCTTCCAACAATGTCTGATAGATGGTGTCTTCCCATCACGCTGGAAAAATATGAGGCTAGTACTGTTGCCCAAAGAAAAGGGGCCAACTAATGCTGCAGGCAGTTACCGCCCACTATGTCTGCTGGACATTGTGGGAAAGCTTTTCGAACGTATCCTATACACGCGAATTACGGTGATCACTGAAAGCCCCGATGGCCTACAAAGACACCAGTATGGCTTCCGAAAAGGAAAAAAGCACTCTCGACGCTCTCACTGCCATAAGAGATCTGGCCAAGACAGCTCTCGATGGTGACAGATGGCTAGGTGGCAGCAAGGAGTACTGCACCATCATCACGCTAGACGTGAAAAATGCGTTCAATACGGCGAGATGGCCAAACATCCTCGGGGCCATGCGCAACATGGGTATTCCTCGTTACCTCAGGATCATCATTGGCAGCTACTTTAGAGACCGTATACTTTGGTACGATACTGATGGCGGGCCAAGAAAACACCACGTTTCCGCAGGTGTCCCACAAGGGTCGGTACTTGGACCGATCCTGTGGAACATAATGTACGACGGGATATTGTCCATCACCAAGCCCAGTGGAGTGGAGCTACTCTGCTTTGCTGACGACGTAGAAGTTGCAGCGGTGGCCAAAACATTACCGGAGCTACAGGACAGGATCAATGCGGCGATTAGCACAGCTATAAGCTGGCTGGAGAAGGCCGGTCTAAGCATCGCTGCGCACAAGTCCGAAGCAGTGTTGTTGAGCAGCAGAAAGGCCGTCGTGAGTTTACGGGTCACGGTCAAAGACGCTCAAATTGAGTCAGTTGGATCGCTGAAGTACCTGGGAGTTCTTATTGACCATCGACTGGCATTCAAGGAGCATGCGAGATACGCCAGCAGGAAGGCAGCGATGACAGCAGCAGCATTGGCAAGACTCATGCCAAATATAGGTGGACCGAAGATGCCGGCCAGGAGGCTACTGGTGGCAGTCGCGAAATCATCGCTTCTCTACGCTGCCCCCATCTGGAGGATTTGGACTTATTTGACTTATTTGGACAACGCGCGTGCAGTATCACGGACCCTGGGTCTAAGACTGATCAGAGGATTCACAACTATATCTGAAGATGCAGCTCATGTTCTTGCGGGCATCCCCCCGATCGACCTTGAGATAGAGGCTCAATACCTGACTCGAGAAGGTGTTTCCAGGGAAGAGATCAGGGACTGGCTTTATTGAGTGTGGCAGACTAGGTGGCAAGACTCACAACAAGGGAGATGGCCCTACCAGCTGATCCCAGACCTATCCGAGTAGGCTGGGTGCGATCACAAAGTGATGGACTATCACTTGACCCAGTTTCTCACCGATCATGGTTGCTTCCGAGGTTACCTCTTCAGGTTTCGCCATGTGGATTCAGCCCTGTGTCTATTCTGCAGCGACTCGGCCGAAACAGCCGAGCATATCCTACTGCTAGGTTTCGTAATGAGAGGGAGATACTGGAGACTCTTGCTGGAACTCCGCTCAGCCCGAGAAGTCTAATGCGCACTATGCTGGCGGACAAAACAGTGTGGGAAAGTGCTCATGGCATCATCATAGGCATGATGAAACGTGTTCGCATTGACGAGACGGCCAGCAGACCCGTTGGATAAAGAGCACTCCAGTGTGGTGGCGGGCCAAGAATACCACCTCAGCGGGCTAGGCTTGTCGTAAAAGGCGCCTAAAGAAGGAGCGAAGGAGCGTTACGCAGCAACGCACCAAGTGAGGGATTGTGATCTGGCACCACATCCTGCTCACCGAAGTAATACCTTGGCTGGAAGTCCCGGTGAGCGAAGCAAAGACTGGAGAGCATACGGAGGTTTTTGTTTAGTACGTAGGCGTAACTCTACTTGGAGAGTTATGAATCGTGCATGCCATCTACGGTCGAAAATTTTATTTTCCTGCCGTATTTGTAATAAAAAAAAAAAAAAACATACATACACATATATACATAAGAGCTGTCTGCGATCAGCATACATACATATAATGAAGCATATACATATGCCAATAAAAATTATTAAGATATGTCTCTAATTAAAATATTGTTACCCTTCAAGTCACGGTTGGTAGCTCGTGCACTGCAGCTTGAGTGATGTTCTCCCGTTTTTTCACTGCGCGTGCGTAGATGTCTCTGTGCGTGCGCTCTCCCTTCAGCTATTGAGCGAGTGCGTCTGTTGGGAGCGCCGCTCTTTGAGTGCGTTGACTGTTGGCGCTCTCTGACCGCGCTCGTGTGCGGACGGCTATGTGCGTGCGTTCTCTGTCCCGAAGTTGAGCGGGCCGCTCAAGTTCAGTGCACTCGTTGATGCCGCTCTGTTTGCGCTTATAGATCGGTTTCTGCTGTCTCGCTTACTCCTTCCTTAGGTATATGGTTGGTGGTGCTTGAGGCGTATGTGTTTGACTGATGTAAGACTGGCCTGACTAGAACATACCCTTCGCTGGTGACTTATGAACTAAATAATTGGGAAAAAATGGCATCAATGCCTTAAAATAAATTAGCAATCAATAACTTGTGAGGCTAAGAATTTGAGACCTCACATTGCTTAAACTATATTTTGTTTGTTTTCACTTAAAACATTCGATTTGGTTAGTGTGTTTGTTTTACTTATTCACTTGCTTACATTATTTGAATGATGCGGATACTCCACCTGATGTTCCGGATGTTGTCCTGTTCGCTTCCTACTTGGGATCCTGCGACGCACACAAAAAAGAGGATGTCCTGCGGGCGTACCTGACAAGACTTGTAGATCGCCGATAAATCAGCAAAATTTATTTTGCCAATCCTGGGTTTCTTTCCGATTTCCAAATTAATGGAATGAGTCACTTCGGATTACAACTGGGTTTTATTTTGGCAGCGGCAGATCAGCTGAAATAAACTCTTCACATTTTTTGGTCCTTCTAGCCGTCCGCGAGTGCACCAAGTAAATCTAGTGGAAAATTCTAACATTCTTTTGTATTCTTGGCTATCATCAAAAGTTGTGAGCCGAGGCTAAGCTAGATCAACCAGGCGATCAAAGCAAAAACACCTCCAACGGTTAGCCAAGTTAAGCAAAAGATTTTTAAAACCAGTTGCTGACTGTAGAAGGCCATGGATTTTCCTAGTATATTCGTACCGTATTTGAATTATTATTAAGCTTTTAAAAATATATATTGTATATGTCGAATTAACTTTATCTCCCATTAGAGCGTAGCGCGTTTCGAACAATTCACAGGCGATTACTCAAGCATACTGTCCTGCTCGTTTTCTAACAGCCTATACGAAACCTCGAACCACACTCGGCGGCAACGTCGCGACGCATCGCCGTGCAACTAAACAGGCGACGCAGCGTTGTCGCCCCGCTCCAGCGGTACTTGCAGAAAAACGACGGACACCTCGTGCATCTAAACAGGCGACACGGCGTTGTCGCACCGTTCCAACGGTACTTGCAGAAAAACGACGGACAACCACAATGCAAAGACGCAACACATAATATGATGAAATAATTCGAGGACATGCGTAATGTTCTACTACTACTACTACTATTACCCCGACACGGCCATCCTGACTCTAACACGACCTCGTGTTCAATTCAATTCGTATAAACTTATCAAGTTAATTTCACAAAACAGTATCAAGCCTTCTTAACCAATATCTTTACATAATTCTTACTATTATGTAATTTTTAACAAAATCAATTATTCTTCTTCATTCAACATTACAAATTCAATGCCCCACACGCCATGTTCAAAACAAACATCAGTTTGTTTTGCACTTGTGCTTGCATTATTTATCTGGTCTTGTTACTCTGCCATTTTCTTTGGCCAGCAGTAAATCTTTCATCACCTTTATTGGTGTGCTTCACTTTCTTCAGTGGCTTCAAAATTTTCATTTTCGCTCTTTTCACACACATTCAACTCCTCGGGCACTTGCCCCTCTGGCATTTTTCTTAAATCTTAATGTGGATATTTATAATTTCTTTTATTGGTTAAGGACTTTAAAGTGTACCTGTCACCCTCCAGAACCTGTATTATTTCAAATCTCTACAGTACTACATATTCCATTATTGCCTATGCCTTTCAACATAACATTTTTAAATCTTTTACCAGAAAATTTAGTACTTAGCTTTTCTTTCAAAATAATTTCAACGGTGTTACACCACGACGAAGCGATTGCGCCTGCCTTGAATTCGGGTAGTTGCTTCGCTTTACTTTGCCCCGCATCAGATGCCGTTGTTTGTATGGCCCACACAAGTTCAATTAAATTTTTATTTTGCATTTCCATAATAGTACGCCATGGTCCATCTATTGTTGAAGGTATAGGACCCGATCCCACTTCTGATGTCGAATTAACTTTATCTCCCATTAGAGCGTAGCGCGTTTCGAACAATTCACAGGCGATTACTCAAGCATACTGTCCTGCTCGTTTTCTAACAGCCTATACGAAACCTCGAACCACACTCGGCGGCAACGTCGCGACGCATCGCCGTGCAACTAAACAGCCGACGCAGCGTTGTCGCCCCGATCCAACGGTACTTGCAGAAAAACGACGGACACCTCGTGCATCTAAACAGGCGACACGGCGTTGTCGCACCGTTCCAACGGTACTTGCAGAAAAACGGCGGACAACCACAATGCAAAGACGCAACACATAATATGATGAAATAATTCGAGGACATGCGTAATGTTCTACTACTACTACTACTATTACCCCGACATATACGGTATTCGAACGACACGCGCTATTCAAATAGACGGACAGAAGAAGAATAAACAGTGCAAAAGCGAATAGACAAGTGGTATAAGCATTCGACAGAGCAAGAGAGCAATAAGTTTATTTTTACGTTCCACCGAAAAGTTGTGGCGGCCGCGGGAGTTGTACAGCGGCTTAGTGGACTGTGTCGGACTCTTATGCTAATTATTTTGACAGAGATCGAGGTTCGATTGCTGCCACGATGAATATGTGACACATTTTTCTTCTTTTCTATTAAATAATTTAAAAGCTTTACAAACAATAATTGTTTAATTTTTTGGTGCGCACCATATGTTATATAAGTAGAACACTTTTTATAAACTTTGTCAAATGTTGCACAAATCTAACAATTTTATTTTATTAAATAATTTAGTATTTAGGTAGCGGGTGCATTACAGCCCGTTCGACTGAAAAATGGAATTAAAATAAAAGTTGCACACACGCACGCACACACAAAATCTTTATAGATTGCCAACCGAGAAGCACAGTATCCCATAAATTTTTTTTTAAATCCGTGGCCTCAAAAAAGTGGCTTAATGGTTAGAGTGGCGGATGGAAATCTTTAAAGATTTTGTTTGTGCGTGGGTGAGTTCAAGTCCTTTGCGAGGTTGAGCGGCTGGTGCAACGTTTTATTTTAATTCCTTGTTTTTTTTTTGGTTATTTTGTTTATTCTTATTAACTTAAAGGAAGACTACAGTCAAACGGACTGTAACACACCCTGTACTTAATTGCTAAATTATTTAATAAAATACCAATAAAATTAGTTTTAAAAAATTTTTTTTCAATTTTTATGAATGTTAGAGCGGGACGCCGATACATGCATGTTTGCATTTCCTCTTTTATATTTTGTCGTCCCAATTGCCATATACGGCACTCATATGAAATTGTCAGATTTGTGCAACATTCGGTAAAGTTTATAAACCACATGTCTATTCGCTTTTGCATTGTTTATGCGTTCATCTTCTTCTGTCGTTCGAAATCCGTATAAAATGTATATTTTTTTGACGTTTTATAATAATCCAAAATAAGCAAAATTTTCATTGTAAATAACAGAAATATATGATACACGCTATAATATGATATACCCCAGTCCAAGGCGGAACAGCATACGCTAATGATTGCATGCCCGGGGGGTAGCCCGGTCTCTAGTATGCGGACTCTGGATACCTGTCGCCCTCCAGTTTCATCTAGAGTTCCCACGGCAAGCGGGATATGTCGTGGGTGACCTTCCCTTCCCGCCTACTCGTGGGATCAATTTAATGGATCTTTTCAACATAAAATGTAAGCCTGATGCGGCTTTGAAAGCATCAACCCAGGGTGAAGCCTTAACGGCTGACCCCATCACCAGCACTGCAGCTGGGCTGCTGGCTTCCACCCCCAACTAGCTAGTGCTGCCTTCTCGTCCAACAACTGCTCAGACATGCAGGAGACCGTCGAGGTGATGTCCTCCGACGCAGAAGCTGAAGGTGATCTGATCAGCTTTGCTGACGACGCTTCCGTGGCCTCTCAGAGGTCAGGCCTCACGGAAAGCAGGCTCCCAAGTCCAGACTATCCGTCTGGCCTCGGGGAACGCTTTAGTCAAAATGAAGACCCGCGAGAAGCTCTTCAAAGCTGCACTCACGAAGGGAGCAGAGCAGAGCAGAGGCTCTTGCAATCGCCACTGCGCCCCCCGCGAAAACCAAGGCCAAGCAGACGCGCGTTGACGACACTGTCCCCGAACCCCAAGGGTCCTCAAAGAAGCCCAAAAAGACTCATATGGAGTCCACAAAGCCACTCTTCAGCCAAGTGGCAAGCAGAGTGAGATTGGGCTTCACTTCGGCTGACCCCACCAAACCGCTTACACCGGAGAATATAGCTACGGTGCAAGACAGCCTCCTCAAGGCGATGCGGCTGCTCCAGCGCTCCTCCACCAGGCCCTGACGGTGTTCCTCCTTGCATACTTCGATTCTGTGCTATCTTCCTAAGTAAGCCATTGCTCAAACTATTTTCGCTGTCTTTAGAAACTTCAGTCTTTGCTTCCATTTGGAAGGAATCTTTTATTATTCCCTTGCTTAAAAAGGGCAGCAAGTCTGATGCAAGCAATTATAGAGGTATGTCTAAATTGTCGGCTATACCCAAACTTTTCGAGAATGTTATAACTCCTCACTTGCAACATTTCTGTAGATCCGTTATCTCACCACATTGGTGTTCCTCAAGAGAGTCATCTTGGTCCCCTACTTTTTACGCTTTTCATTAATGACCTTCCCTTGGTCATATGCAACTCCCGTACTCTTATGTATGCGGATCATGTAAAGCTTTGCTACCAATTTAAAGACGACCACTGTCACTCAAACCTACAAACCGACCTAAATAGTTTCAATTCTTGGTGATTTCAATTGGTTTCAATTCTTGATGATTTTTTAAACCTGAACAGCTCTAAATGCAAGCTGATGACATTCTCTGGAGCCAGTCCGAAGTTTGCTTCTTATTCTCTTCGTGGTTGTGCCTTGGAAAGAATCACCCTAGTTGATGATCTGGGGGTCCGTCTGGACCGAAAACTAAAGTTTTCCAATCATATAACTAATATGGTCAATAAAGCCGTGGGTGTCCTAGGCATTATCAAAAGATGGTCTAAGGAATTCGACGATCCTTATATTACAAAGACCCTTTACGTTTCTTTTGTTCGTCCCATTCTCGAATACGGTTCATGCGTATGGTGTCCCCATTACACTATTCATAAGGAACGCATCGAATCTGTACAGAGAAATTTCTTACTTTTTGCTTTACGCGGCCTTAACTGGGATGAAAATTTAAGACTACCTTCCTATAATAGTAGACTTCTGTTACTAAATCTGCCATCCCTAACTAACCGCAGAGCCATGCTAGGGGTCTTATTTATTAACAACCTTATGCAAGGAGACATTGACAGTGATGCCTTGGTAAGGCAGCTACACTTCTGTTCCTTGCAGAAGTACTCGCTATTTCCTTCCACTAACACTTCCTTATTGTAGATCGAACTATGCACTGCATGATCCTTTCAGGGTATTATGTTCGGACTACAATAAGCTCCAAAACGTCATAGCTAGCACTAACTCTATAGCTGCTATGATGTTCTTAATTCTTGCCTATCTCTAGCACGTAATTAGTAATTAGTATTTGAATCTTCTTCGATTTTCTATTCTATGTTTTTTCTTTTTTTCCCCTACTTGCATGCCGCGTTCTATCGCCTCGTCTTTTTTATTTTATTTTTTTTTCCACATCGCGTTAATTTTTACTTGCGTTTCTATTCGCTTTTCTACCGCGTTTCCGTGTCGTCCGTTATGCGACGGTGCCTCTCGGTCGGTCAGGCGGGAGGTGGACTTCGTTTGGGTTCCGCGCGCAACAAGCATCGGCTTGGTGTCGTTGGACCACTTGTTAATACAGTCATTGTATTCAACGTCCAATAATAATAATAATAACATGGAAGTTATTATATGACCGCATGGGGGGTACCCCTCGCACTGCTATTGTTGTTGATAACAATGTGAGACACTACCCTTTATCAAATTTCATCCATAGAGACCAGGTGGCAACGGCTATTGAGGTAGCCACGGCTGAGGGTGTCCGGAAGATAGTGATCGCCTCTGCACATAGTCCGCTTGACTACTGTACAAAACCTATGGCCGCCACTACTGTTTTGCATTACGTAAAAATGCATACATCAACTTATTGCCCTCTCCCTCTGTCTAATGCTTAAACCACATGTCTATTCGCTTTTGCATTGTTTTTATGTTTATCTTCTTCTGTCGTTCGAAATCTGTATAAAATTTATATTTTTTTTAACGTTTTATAATAATCAAATGAAGCAAAATTTTCATTATAAATAACCGAAAATATATGATACATGGGATACTATGATAATTCATGGCCTTCTACAGTCAGCACCTGACTGTAGTGTTTGACTGGTTATTATAAGGAAACAAGTTGACTCTGCGAATTTCGTAACGCCTAACAGTCAATGAATGTTGGGTTACTTTTTAGATAGAAACAAAAACGATTTTATTATGATGAATGAGGCCGTCAGAGACAGCAAGACAACATCCTCAAGGCGATGTGGCTGCCTTTCACATCGGAAGTCGGTCCTTGTGTGCGAGGACAGCAGCACTGCCGAATGGGTCAGGGGAGCTCACTTAAAGCGGCTGGAGCACAGTTCCCAAGAGCTCACCTCATACAAGGGTAATTCCCCAACAGCGCTAAGCTCCCACCCGCCACTGTTCTGGAGTACTTGGGTCTCCAGAATTTTGAACGCTTCTCCACGGAGCTATGGCGGGTGGTACAACACAGCCTTAACGGCAAGACGACACATCTCGCGATGATGGTCGACGAGAAGTCGTATAAGACTCTGACGGAGCTTAAGGGTAACGTTAAATTCCGCTTTGGCAGGGTTAAACTTATCCTCAAGAACTCCGCCGTCAGGCCTCTCCCACTCCTTTCCTGTCCTCTTCCCCAACTCCAACCCCCCTCCCATCAGCGCTCCTCCAGCAACGGTAACGGTGGACTCCACCGGCGTGACAGCAGTGGCTGACGCTACGGTGGCGCCTACCAGCCCCGTAGGCGCACAGGCGCCGACTAGCAACATCCCCAAACCCCCATTATCAGAGCTTCCTTTAGGGTTGACCATTCGTTGTGAAATCCGAGTTGGGAGAGACCTTCTCAGCATCTCCGATGACCTGTAGTTCAATGGCTCCATATATGATGGTTTTCTGAAGAGGGTATAGGTTGAGCAGGTATTCAATTCGTCTAATAAACGAACAGAGGCTGTTTGGTTCTCCACAGAACTGCGGCACTTGACGTATTTGTTTTAGCAGTTGGGATAGATTACACAGCCCCACAAAAAAAAAGTTTCATGATCTGGGTATGCCGCATATGCAGTTATATGTATTTTGGGTCGCTGATTCCGAATCCGGCATCAGAAATTCTCCATCACGTCTGGATTTCGACATAACCTCAAAAAAACTGAAAAACCTTTAAATATCTCCCAAGAGATATAGAATCCTGATCTGGGTATGTGATATATTTTTTAATATGTATTTTGACCTTCTTAGTTCGAATTTACACTAGACGTCTAAGTTTCGATTTAACCTCAAAAAACTCCACAAATTTTTGGAGCCCCATAAAATAATGGGTGGTCATGATCGGGACATGCGATATATGTATATGTCAAAGCTTTAAGGTTTATCTTGATTATGCAGCGAGTCCCTGATATTTATCTTTATATTTCTAATTATTTCTCTCCCATTGCGTGTGCACGTTTTTGCTTGGTCAACTTGTCGATTGTCCCGCACCGCAACTTTACCAGGGCCACACTCGATCTCAATGTATATCGAGACCTCACAATCAAATACAACCCGTCTTATCGATAAGTCAAGTACAACCCGTCCTTTGTATAAATTTCTTAAGCAGTTGACTATCGATAAGGCGCCCATTTCAAAATAATATTACCTTCTCCGACACGGCCAATCTTGTAAAATTACACGCCCTCGTGTATGGCCTACGCTTTGCAAGAAATCTGAAATTCTTACACTCCATATAAACTTCAGCTTTAATTTTAATATGGCAATCATCTTACACCATAACAATTTTTCATTAACATAGTCTTTACTTTACATTATTCATCTAACTACTTCATTATTTACTTTAACAACATAAATCCCTCTTCAAATAATTCTTTTACTTTTTCATAATTCAACAAATTAAACAATTATTCTTTTAATTCCTTTCATTACCTTTCTTTGACATTTTTTCTTTTTTTTTGCATCTTAAGATTTATTTTGTCTTTTCCTTTATCTCGTCTTTATTCATTCTCTTTTTCATCTTTTTTTTCTTTCAAATAACATCATTGTCAAAATACCACCCTAGGGTCAGGTACCGCCACGTAGCCATCGATAACTGTGTACTTCCTTACACCTTCCGCCATTCTACTGTCTATTTCAACAGCTTCAATTACTGTCTCTTTCAACAGCTTCCATTACTGTCTCTTTCAACAGCTTCCATTACTGTCTCTTTCAACAGCTTCCATTACTGTCTATTTCAACAGCTTCACTACTGTCTCTTTCAACAGCTTCACTACTGTCTATTTCAACAGTTTCACTACTGTCTTTTTCAACAGTTTCATCTGGCGGGCTAACATCGATCTCCAGCTCGCTTGGCACCTGCCCATCTGGCAATCATCTTAATCTTTCATGCGCATACTTATATCTTCTATTACTTTTCATACTCTTTAAAGTATATCTATCGATTTCTAATACCTCAGTAATCTCAAATGGACCTCTATATTTAGCATCTAATTTAGACTGGTTTCTCTCACTATTATTAAGCAACACAAAATCTCCAACACTAAATTTAACTATTTTTGCTCTGCTCTTATCAAATCTTTCTTTTTCATACTTTCCTGATTTTTCTATGTTCTCTAAAGCTTGAGTTCTTATCTTAGTCAGATCTATTTCGGCTTCTGAATCATGAATGGGAACAAGGCCTAAGGGACGAGCAACTTTTCCCATTAACAACTCTAAAGGACTCGCTTTGGTTGTCTTATTGACAGTACAATTAATAGCTAACTGCACGTCACCCAATGCCTCTTGCCACGATCGAGAACTTGCTTCAACAGCTGTTAATAAATTCTTCAGGGTACTCATAACCCTCTTAACCTGGCTATTACCCCGGCTTGTTCCAGTTGCTATCAAATGTAGTTTTATCTTTTGTGAAGAGCAAAATTCAACGAACTTAGCACCTGTGAAACTTCTTCCCTGATCAGCCAAAATTCGAATAGGGACTCCGAACAAGGAAATTGATGATTTCAACGCCATTACACAAGTCTCAGCACTTAACGAGTAAGTGTGATAGGGATAAACATACTTGGTAAATGCATCAATCTGTACAATTACATATTCCTTACGGTCACTTTTACCACTAAGCTTGCCTGTTATGTCTATGTGAATAGTATGCCATGGAATGCTTACTTTGGGAATACGATGTAACTCCATTTGTATTTTTCCAGAAGATGATTTGGCCATTACCTCGGCTTGTTCCAGTTGCTATCAAATGTAGTTTTATCTTTTGTGAAGAGCAAAATTCAACGAACTTAGCACCTGTGAAACTTCTTCCCTGATCAGCCAAAATTCGAATAGGGACTCCGAACAAGGAAATTGATGATTTCAACGCCATTACACAAGTCTCTGCACTTAACGAGTAAGTGTGATAGAAATAAACATACTTGGTAAATGCATCAATCTGTACAATAACAACATATTCCTTACGGTCACTTTTACCACTCAAGCTCTCCATCACGTCCTACGGCGATTTCGACAAAACCCCAAAAAACTGAAAAACCTTTAAATATCTCCCAAGAGATATAGAATCCTGATCTGGGTATGTGATATATTTTTTAATATGTATTTTGACCTTCTTAGTTCTTAGAATTTACAAATTTACACTAGACGTCTAAGTTTCGATTTAACCTCATCAAAAACTCCACAAATTTTTGGAGCCCCATAAAATAATGGGTGGTCATGATCGGGACATGCGATATATGTATATGTCAAAGCTTTAAGGTTTATCTTGATTATGCAGCGAGTCCCTGATATTTATCTTTATATTTCTAATTATTTCTCTCCCGTTGCGTGTGCACGTTTTTGCTTGGTCAACTTGTCGATTGTCCCGCACCGCAACTTTACCAGGGCCACACTCGATCTCAATGTATATCGAGACCTCACAATCAAATACAACCCGTCTTATCGAAAAGTCAAGTACAACCCGTCCTTTGTATAAATTTCTTAAGCAGTTGACTATCGATAAGGCGCCCATTTCAAAATAATATTACCTTCTCCGACACGGCCAATCTGGTAAAATTACACGCCCTCGTGTATGGCCTACGCTTTGCAAGAAATCTGAAATTCTTACACTCCATATAAACTTCAGCTTTAATTTTAATATGGCAATCATCTTACACCAATACAATTTTTCATTAACATAGTCTTTACTTTACATTATTCATCTAAGTACTTCATTATTTACTTTAACAACATAAATCCCTCTTCAAATAATTCTTTTACTTTTTCATAATTCAACAAATTAAACAATTATTCTTTTAATTCCTTTCATTACCTTTCTTTGATATTTTTTTTTCTTTTTTTTGCATCTTAAGATTTATTTTGTCTTTTCCTTTATCTCGTCTTTATTCATTCTCTTTTTCATTTTTTTTTTCTTTCAAATAACAACATTGTCAAAATACCACTCTAGGATCAGGTACCGCCACGTAGCCATCGATAACTGTGTACTTCCTTACACCTTCCGCCATTCTACTGTCTATTTCAACAGCTTCAATTACTGTCTCTTTCAACAGCTTCCATTACTGTCTCTTTCAACAGCTTCCATTACTGTCTCTTTCAACAGCTTCCATTACTGTCTATTTCAACAGCTTCACTACTGTCTCTTTCAACAGCTTCACTACTGTCTATTTCAACAGTTTCACTACTGTCTCTTTCAACAGTTTCATCTGGCGGGCTAACATCGATCTCCAGCTCGCTTGGCACCTGCCCATCTGGCAATCTTCTTAATCTTTCATGCGCATACTTATATCTTCTATTACTTTTCATACTCTTTAAAGTATATCTATCGTTCTCTAATACCTCAGTAATCTCAAATGGACCTCTATATTTAGCATCTAATTTAGTCTGGTTTCTCTCACTATTATTAAGCAACACAAAATCTCCAACACTAAATTTAACTATTTTTGCTCTGCTCTTATCAAATCTTTCTTTTTCATACTTTCCTGATTTTTCTATGTTCTCTAAAGCTTGAGTTCTTATCTTAGTCAGATCTATTTCGGCTTCTGAATCATGAATGGGAACAAGGCCTAAGGGACGAGCAACTTTTCCCATTAACAACTCTAAAGGACTCGCTTTGGTTGTCTTATTGACAGTACAATTAATAGCTAACTGCACGTCACCCAATGCCTCTTGCCACGATCGAGAACTTGCTTCAACAGCTGTTAATAAATTCTTCAGGGTACTCATAACCCTCTTAACATGGCTATTACCCCGGCTTGTTCCAGTTGCTATCAAATGTAGTTTTATCTTTCGTGAAGAGCAAAATTCAACGAACTTAGCACCTGTGAAACTTCTTCCCTGATCAGCCAAAATTCGAATAGGGACTCCGAACAAGGAAATTGATGATTTCAACGCCATTACACAAGTCTCAGCACTTAACGAGTAAGTGTGATAGGGATAAACATACTTGGTAAATGCATCAATCTGTACAATTACATATTCCTTACGGTCACTTTTACCACTAAGCTTGCCTGTTATGTCTATGTGAATAGTATGCCATGGAATGCTTACTTTGGGAATACGATGTAACTCCATTTGTATTTTTCCAGAAGATGATTTGGCCATTACCTCGGCTTGTTCCAGTTGCTATCAAATGTAGTTTTATCTTTTGTGAAGAGCAAAATTCAACGAACTTAGCACCTGTGAAACTTCTTCCCTGATCAGCCAAAATTCGAATAGGGACTCCGAACAAGGAAATTGATGATTTCAACGCCATTACACAAGTCTCTGCACTTAACGAGTAAGTGTGATAGAGATAAACATACTTGGTAAATGCATCAATCTGTACAATAACATATTCCTTACGGTCACTTTTACCACTAAGCTTGCCTGTTATGTCTATGTGAATAGTATGCCATGGAATGCTTACTTTGGGAATAGGATGTAACTCCATTTGTATTTTTCCAGAAGATGATTTGGAAACTCAGCATGTTATGCAATTTTCAACAAATCTTCGAACGTATTTGGCCATGCCGTCAAACCAATAGTAATCATATACTTTATCAAGCGTTTTCTCCCAGCCCAAAAGCATTATGGATTCATGTACCTGATTGATAACAGACCATCTAAATCCTCGAGGCACTACTGGCAAACAAAGGGTCTTGCTATTTCTCTGTATGATTCTATACAAAACTCCAGCTCTCAAATCATATGTCTTCGACAACTCTAATGGAAATTCATCATTGCTCAACTTAGAAGTGATCTCTACAATATCTTGATCTTTCTGTTGCTCTGCACGAATCCAATCCTCAGATATCTCGGTTAATTCGATCTTTTCAACAATCTTTGCATATTCAGGGGAGTTTTTTGGAGGAAGTGGATTTCTGGAAAAGAAATCGGCGTGAGCCATACGCTTACCTTCTCTGTACTGTATATCAAAATCAAATGACTGTAGATAAGCCCACCAGCGATAGACTCTAGGCATCAACTCAATCTTATTTCGTGATGATTTTAACGAATTACAGTCAGTGAATATAACAAACTTTCTGCCATGTAAGTAGTGACGGAAATGCTTAACAGCATTTACCACAGCAAGAGTTTCTAACTCATATGAGGTATATTTAGATTCGCATAAACTTGTTGTCTTACTATAGTATTCCACTACATACGGTTTATTTTCAATTCTATGTAATAGTATAGCACCATATCCAATTGCACTTGCATCGGTGTGCAATTCTATCGGATACTGTGGGTCAAATATTATCAAAACTGGATTATTAGTAAGAATGTGAATAATTTTTCTACGAATCTCCTCATGTTCTATGTTCCACTCAAACTTATTTTTCTCTGACGTGAGAAAATATAAAGGCTTCATTAGCTGTGAAAATCCAGGAACAAACTGTCGGAAGTACGATGCTAACCCTATGAACTGTCTCAAAGTTGTTACTGACCTAGGGGGTGGCAAGGCACTCAAAGATTCTACTTTGCGTGTATTTGGACTTATCTCACCCGCCCGTACTTCAAACCCTAAATATTGAACAGAAGTCCTAAGAAAGGAGCATTTTTCGATATTGAATGAAAATCCCGCCTTTGATAAAATATCCAAAACAATTTTTAATCTTTCAAGTGCCGATTCTTTGGTTGAAGCTACAATCATTATGTCATCCATATACACAATGACGTACGAATAAGCGATCTCACCTAATGCCTTTAGGACTGCTCTTTGAAATACTGACGGTGCATTCTTAAGCCCAAATGGCATCGACAGAAACTCATATTGTCCGTCAGGAGTGACGAATGCCGTATATTCGACAGAGTTCGGATGCATAGGAACTTGATAATATCCACTCGCCATGTCCAAGCAAGTAAAGAACTTTGCACCGCGCAATCTAGCTATCTGGTCAGAGATTAAAGGCAATGGAAACTTGTCAGCAACTGTATTTGAATTCAATTCTCTATAGTCCACACAAAGCCTGGCTGATCCATTCTTCTTCTTCACCAATAGAACAGGACTCGCAAACGGGGAGTTACTCGGTCTGATAACATTGCATTCTAATAACTCTTGAACTTTGTTTCTAACTACCTCTCTCTCGCTGGGACTCAATCGATATGGTCTTCTCTGTACCGTTTTAGTCTGATCAATCAATCGAATTACCATTTCACCAGAGTTGACACGCGTCTGAGGCGTTCCCTTTATGAAAGAATCTGAGTAGGATTTTAACAATGTTATTATTTCGTTTTTGTCTTCACCATATACATTGCGTTCTAATAACTCAAACGAGTTGTTTATAAATTTAGAGCAATTATTTACAGTTTTTGCTGAACTCTTAATTATTTCTACTCCTTTACAAGACACTACTGCAGCGTATCCCTGAGCTAGCACTTCTCGTCCTAGTACAATATTGTTTGACATACAGTTATCTGGTACTACATGAAATATTACATTTAATGTGTTTCCATTAATAAGAATGTTATTATCAATTTGCATTGTACTACAAACATTGGCATTTCCAATGCCTTTCAGGCTTACTACATTATTGATTTTTTTACCGCTTAGCTTGTTTGAAAAACTCTCTTTAACCAAAGAGCACTCCGCTCCAGAATCAAAAAATGCCTCACTCGTATCACAACTTGTCTTTGATTCATCCACCACGCACAACTCAGCTCTCTTTTCGTTCCGCAATCCTGCTCCACCACTTGCCACATTTTTCGGGCATTGTGAGGCTATATGACCTTGCTCCTGGCAACGGTAGCAAGTTATACTGCCTTTCGGATGTTGTTGAAATGATTGGCTTCCTCGGTGATCTTGTCTCTGCATACCAGTGCTCTGCTTCCTGTTTCGGCAGTCAATCATTTTGTGCCCCATCTTACCACAAAGATGGCATTTCAGTGACGCAAACTTAGCTCGCTTTGCTCCAGGCTCCTCATTTCCAAGATGATGAGTGCGCTTGTCAAAAGCGAAGACCTGCAACTCAGTCTGTAGGTCGCGTCTATTTTTTATCTCTGCTGTGTAAGCAATTCGTTGCAATCGGCGATCCAAGTTGGCCATATGTCCCAAAACCACCGACACAGCAATCCTCTCGGTATCCAAGCTCTTCCACTTGCTAACGAGTGAACTCACCATTCGACTAGCATATACCGCAAGGCATTCACTGTTGTTGGGGCGACTATTTAAAAGCTGCAAAAACATGGCGGCTAACGTTTTGGTATTAGCACAGCGTTGTTGAAATAACTGTTTAAATTCCAGCCACGTCATGCCTGCATAGCACACTTCAGAAAGCCATTGGGATGCGCTTCCTTCCAGCGACTTAGTTAATGCCAATATTAAAGCACTACCTTCCAGTGGTTTTTCATTCAAAATAATGTCAACTGTACCACACCATTGAGTAGCGTCAGCGCCTGTTATGTCGGCGTTAAATTTTGGCAACGTGACGACGCCATTTTGTAACGGTACTTGTACCGACGCTTGCAGAGTTTTTGCCAACTCCAGGAAACTTTGACTTTGGTGTTCCATCAAGATGCGCAGTTGTTCTTCCATGATTAGTAGAAGAAAATACTATCCCACTTCTGATGTCAGAGCTTTAAGGTTTATCTTGATTATGCAGCGAGTCCCTGATATTTCTCTTTATATTTCTCGTTATTTCTCTGCCGTTGCGTGTGCACGTTTTTTGCTTGGTCAACTCCCGATTGTCCCGCACCGCAACTTTACCAGGGCCACACTCGATCTCAATGTATATCGAGACCTCCCCACCATCAAATACCCCTCCTTTTTTTTTTTTTTTTTATTTTTTTTTTTTTTTTATAGGGCGCCCTTTTTAAAATATTATTTTCTTCTTCCAAAAATAAATTTTTTTTTCGTCCTCCCTAATCCAATCCGAAATCAAAACCTGCCTATCACGTCCAAAATTCAACCTAACCTAAAAAATGTTTGAAAAACTAAAATTTTTTTATTTTTTTATCATGGATTATGGGATTTGGTCAATTATGTACAGCCACGTTTTCATTTTTTGTCTTTTATTTACTTAAAGTTTTGAAGTAAAAAATCATTACTCATATAAACTTTTTCAAAAATGTGATAAAATAACGGTCAAAAGAACTTGTATCAACGGGAAATTTTTTTATATCATTCTCAAATATACCCTAATCTAATATTAAAAACAGTTTTGAAATTTCGAAAGTTTTGACTTCGGATTCAGCCTTAGAAGGTCAAAATACATGTTAAAGCACATATAGCATGCCCAGATCAGGATTCTATATCTCTTGGGAGATATTTAAAGGTTTTTTAGTTTTTGAGGTTATTTTGAAATGCAGACGTGATGGAGAATTTCTGATGGCGAATTCGGAATCAGCGACCCAAAATACATATACAGTGTTGGAACAAATAATAGAAATAGCACTTGCACCTGGAAGAAATTCTAAATTGCGCATTATGTACACGCACTATATGCACGAAATTGACATCAAATAGAAGGCTGATAACTGTACTTTAATATGCGACTTGTTTCAGGTCCATTCGACCTTTGACACTTTAGCAATCTGCCTCTATAGGAAAAAACTCCCTTTTGAACTCGTAAAACGAATAGAAGCAAATGACATTTTTTTGAATATTTTTCGTTTTTTTTTTTCAGTGAATTCTTAAAAAAAGGCATGCATTCAATACTTTTAGGTAAGTTTACCTAAGAAAGACCGAATTTGCGGAAAAATTCTGTACAATTAACCTGTAACATGAAGAAAAGGTCACGGGGGTCACTGCCCACCTGTATAGCGCAATATTGACAAAGTCCTTCTTTAATTTCGGGTTTTATTCATCCAATCCCTTTCTTATATTACTCCTCACACGTGTTCTATCCGATTTGAGCCCGGGGACTGGTCAAACCACTCCAATTTATTGAGTTCGTGCTCTTGCACCCCTGTTCTAGGCAGTTTCGTGACAGGTTTGGGGCCATTATACCCAATAAAGCCCCGTTTTAACGGGACCTTTTCCTTGGCATCAAGTTCTCTAGTATGTCTACTAAGTCGGGAGCCCAAATTTGTTCCTATATCAAGAATATCGGACCAAATACAGAAGGGGCAAAGAATTTCCATAGTATGATATTCACACCACAAGCGGTGTGGTGGGCTTAGGATCGAAATCAGTAGTTTTTGGACGTCTTATGTATAGTTTTTCATTAGATCTAAATTCTACTCGCGTTTCTACCGCGTTTCCGTGTCGTCCGTTATGCGACGGTGCCTCTCGGTCGGTTAGGCGGGAGGTGGACTTCGTTTGGGTTCCGCGCGCAACAAGCATCGGCTTGGTGTCGTTGGACCACTTGTTAATACAGTCATTGTATTCAACGTCCAATAATAATAATAATAACATGGAAGTTATTATATGACCGCATGGGGGGTGCCCCTCGCACTGCTATTGTTGTTGATAACAATGTGAGACACTACCCTTTATCAAATTTCATCCATAGAGACCAGGTGGCAACGGCTATTGAGGTAGCCACGGCTGAGGGTGTCCGGAAGATAGTGATCGCCTCTGCACATAGTCCGCTTGACTACTGTACAAAACCTATGGCCGCCACTACTGTTTTGCATTACGTAAAAATGCATACATCAACTTATTGCCCTCTCCCTCTGTCTAATGCTTAAACCACATATTTATTCGCTTTTGCATTGTTTTTATGTTTATCTTATTCTGTCGTTCGAAATCTGTATAAAATTTATATTTTTTTTAACGTTTTATAATAATCAAATGAAGCAAAATTTTCATTATAAATAACCGAAAATATATGATACATGGGATACTATGATAATTCATGGCCTTCTACAGTCAGCACCTGACTGTAGTGTTTGACTGGTTATTATAAGGAAACAAGTTGACTCTGCGAATTTCGTAACGCCTAACAGTCAATGAATGTTGGGTTACTTTTTAGATAGAAACAAAAACGATTTTATTATGATGAATGAGGCCGTCAGAGACAGCAAGACAACATCCTCAAGGCGATGTGGCTGCCTTTCACATCGGAAGTCGGTCCTTGTGTGCGAGGACAGCAGCACTGCCGAATGGGTCAGGGGAGCTCACTTAAAGCGGCTGGAGCACAGTTCCCAAGAGCTCACCTCATACAAGGGTAATTCCCCAACAGCGCTGAGCTCCCACCCGCCACTGTTCTGGAGTACTTGGGTCTCCAGAATTTTGAACGCTTCTCCACGGAGCTATGGCGGGTGGTACAACACAGCCTTAACGGCAAGACGACACATCTCGCGATGATGGTCGACGAGAAGTCGTATAAGACTCTGACGGAGCTTAAGGGTAACGTTAAATTCCGCTTTGGCAGGGTTAAACTTATCCTCAAGAACTCCGCCGTCAGGCCTCTCCCCCACTCCTTCCCTGTCCTCTTCCCCAACTCCAACCCCCTCCCATCAGCGCTCCTCCAGCAACGGTAACGGTGGACTCCACCGGCGTGACAGCAGTGGCTGACGCTACGGTGGCGCCTACCAGCCCCGTAGGCGCACAGGCGCCGACTAGCAACATCCCCAAACCCCCATTATCAGAGCTTCCTTTAGGGTTGACCATTCGTTGTGAAATCCGAGTTGAGAGAAACCTTCTCAGCATCTCCGATGACCTGTAGTTCAATGGCTCCATATATGATGGTTTTCTGAAGAGGGTATAGGTTGAGCAGGTATTCAATTCGTCTAATAAACGAACAGAGGCTGTTTGGTTCTCCACAGAACTGCGGCACTTGACGTATTTGTTTTAGCAGTTGGGATAGATTACACAGCCCCACAAAAAAAAAAGTTTCATGATCTGGGTATGCGGCATATGCAGTATGTATTTTGGGTCGCTGATTCCGAATACGGCATCAGAAATTCTCCATCACGTCTGGATTTCGACATAACCTCAAAAAACTGAAAAACCTTTAAATATTTCCCAAGAGATATAGAATCCTGATCTGGGTATGTGATATATTTTTTAATATGTATTTTGACCTTCTTAGTTCGAATTTACAATAGACGTCTAAGTTTCGATTTAACCTCAAAAAACTCCACAAATTTTTGGAGCCCCATAAAATAATGGGTGGTCATGATCGGGTCATGCGATATATGTATATATATGTTTTTCGACCTTCCGAATCCGAATCTGAAGTCAAAACCTGTCTATCACGTCCAAAATTCAACCTAACCTAAAAAATGTTTGAAAAACTTCCAAAATTTTGCAATTTTTTTTTTACACTAGACGTCTAAGTTTCGATTTAACCTCAAAAAACTCCACAAATTTTTGGAGCTCATAAAATAATGGGTGGTCATGATCGGAACATGCGATATATGTATATATATGTTTTTCGACCTTCCGAATCCGAATCTTAAGTCAAAACCTGTCTATCACGTCCAAAATTCAACCTAACCTAAAAAATGTTTGAAAAACTTCCAAAATTTTGAAATTTTTTTATCATGGATTATGGCATTTGGTCAATTATGTACAGTCACGTTTTCATTTTTTGTCTTTTATTTACTTAAAGTTTTGAAGTAAAAAATCATTACTCATATAAACTTTTTCAAAAATGTGATAAAATAACGGTCAAAAGAACTTGTATCAACGGGAAATTTTTTTTATATCATTCTCAAATATACCCTAATCTAAAATTAAAAACAGTTTTGAAATTTCGAAAGTTTTTGAAAAATTTTGTAGGTTAGGTTGAATTTTGGACGTGATAGGCACGTTTTGACTTCAGACTCGGATTTGGAAGGTCAAAAAACATATATAAACATATATCGCACTACCAGATCATGACCACCCATTATTTTTTGGCGCCTAAAATTTTTTTCGAGTTTTTTGAGGTTAAGTCGAAATATAGACGTCTAGTGTAAGTTTTGACTTCGGATTCGGCCTTAGAATCTCAAAATACATGTTAAAGCACATATAGCATGCCCAGATCAGGATTCTATATCTCTTGGGAGATATTTAAAGGTTTTTTAGTTTTTGAGGTTATTTTGAAATGCAGACGTGATGGAGAATTTCTGATGCCGGATTCGGAATCAGCGACCCAAAATACATATACAGTGTTGGAAAAAATAATAGAAATAGCACTTGCACCTGGAAGAAATTCTAAATTGCGCATTATGTACACGCACTATATGCACGAAATTGACATCAAATAGAAGGCTGATAACTGTACTTTAATATGCGACTTTTTTCAGGTCCATTCGACCTTTGACACTTTAGCAATCTGCCTCTATAGGAAAAAAACTCCCTTTTGAACTCGTAAAACGAATAGAAGCAAATGACATTTTTTTGAATATTTTTCGTTTTTTTTTTCAGTGAATTCTTAAAAAAAGGCATGCATTCAATACTTTTAGGTAAGTTTACCTAAGAAAGACCGAATTTGCGGAAAAATTCTGTACAATTAACCTGTAACATGAAGAAAAGGTCACGGGGGTCACTGCCCACCTGTATAGCGCAATATTGACAAAGTCCTCCTTTAATTTCGGGTTTTATGCATCCAATCCCTTTCTTATATTACTCCTCACACGTGTTCTATCCGATTTGAGCCCGGGGACTGGTCAAACCACTCCAATTTATTGAGTTCGTGCTCTTGCACCCCTGTTCTAGGCAGTTTCGTGACAGGTTTGGGGCCATTATACCCAATAAAGCCCCGTTTTAACGGGACCTTTTCCTTGGCATCAAGTTCTCTAGTATGTCTACTAAGTCGGGAGCCCAAATTTGTTCCTATATCAAGAATATCGGACCAAATACAGAAGGGGCAAAGAATTTCCATAGTATGATATTCACACCACAAGCGGTGTGGTGGGCTTAGGATCGAAATCAGTAGTTTTTGGACGTCTTATGTATAGTTTTTCATTAGATCTAAACAAATGTAAGTTACCTTCATCAAACCACATCATTTTTTTCCAATTATAGGGCACTATATTTTAATTTGCGAAAGATAGCCTATTAACGATATTTTCCTTACTCAACGGTGGAACCTTCCTAGCTGACTACCCGTCTAAATTTTTTTTAATCAGTCATTTTCTTATTGACCGACCACACTCTGTCGCCTGCAAGGTATTCTTCTACTTCATCGACGTAAAAAAGGCGGTAAAATGTGAGTTCATACAATGTTATGACCCCAAACCTCCCTCGAAACTGCCTAGAACAGGGGTGCAAGATCAGAAACTTAATAAATTTGAGCGGTTTGACCCATCCCCCCGACTCAAATCTGATATGGGACGTGTGAGGGGTAATAAGAGAAAGGGATTGAAGGCTTTTAATCAAAAAATAAGGAAGAACTTTGACAGTATTTCGCTATACAGGTGGGCAGTGACCCCCGTGACCTTTTCTTCATGTTACAGGTTAATTGTGCAGAATTTTTCCGCAAATTCGGTCATTCTTAGCTAAACTTACCTAAATGTATTGAATGCATGCCTTTTTTAAGAATTCACTGAAAAAAACGAAAAATATTCAAAAAAATGTCGTTTGTTTCTATTATTTTTTCCAGAACCAAAGGGAGTTTTTTCCTTTAGGCGAAGATTGCTAAGGTGTCAAAGATCACATCGACCCGAAATAAGTCGCATATTAAAGTACAGTTATCAGCCTTCTAAATGATGCCAATTTCATGCATATAGTGCTAGTACAAATAGAGCAATTTAGATTTTCGTCCAGGCGCAAGTGCTGTTTCTGTTATTTTTTCCAACACTGTAACTGAATATGCCGTATACCCAGATCATGAAACTTTTTTTTTTTTGTGGGGCTGTGTTATCATTTGATAATGTCATTTTTGTTTAATTTTTTTTCTTTTTGAACGTTTTTTTTATTTTGTAGCGGTCACACCTGTTTTGATTAAGCGGGCTACTGTTCTTGTTCACTTCACAGTTTGTGAGGTTGGATTTATGTAGCGGACACACTTGTTTTGTTTAAGCGGGCTACTGTTCCTATTCACTTCACTGCTTGTTGGATTTAACTTATGAAGCGGTCACACCTATATTTGTTTAAGTGGGCTACTGTTTAAGTTTTTTCTCAATCACTTCTCGGCTGTGAACACCGTTGGGTTTATACTTTCAACTGATGTCACTGAAGTTGCCGTCGCGATTCACGTGAGTTCTTTTGCGGATGATAGTTTAGGGATTGGATTAATTTTTGCCTCATCGATAACTAATATCAAAAATAAAAAAAAATATATTTTTATTTTATAATTTTTATTTGATGGAGTTATTGTTACTTATTACACCAGAGTTACTCATAAAACTAACTGACAGAATTATTTTTATGGACCAGAACCATAAAGTTCTAAATAGCTTTACATCTTTGTTTCATTTTATTTAAGTATGCAATGAAGTCACAGCTTGCTGGTCTGTATACAAAATCAAAGCGAACAAAGTTTTTGTTTAATAACGTCTGTGTTTAATGTCCGATCGGATTGGAATTTTGACGTTATTTTGGTATTATAATTAGCTAAGTATAGTCTTACTCAGAATTTTGTATCTTTTATATGTCGCTCGCAAATCAGCTAAAAAGATGAAACTATTGATTTGCGTGGGCGGGGGGCGTGGCGCCCAATATTTAAAATAAACTTCACCTGTCCCGGATAAACAGAAACCTTCATGCCAATATTGGTGTCTCTAGATTTTATAATAGCTGAGATCTGTGTGTTCATCTGGACATCCAGACATCCAGACACCCAGACATCCAGACATCCGGACAGACAGACAGACATAGCTTAATCGACTTGGCTAGTGATCCTGAGCAAGAATATATATACTTTGTGGTGTCTACCACGACTCCTTCTGCCTGTTACATACATTTGCACAAAGTTAGTATACCCTTTTTTGACCATTTTCAATGGTCGAAGGGTATAAAAATTGATATAGATGTAGATGTAGATGTAGATATAGATTTGTAGTTTATAGATGTAAGTGTAGAATATAGATGTAGATGTATATGTAGATGTAGTGATGTAGGTGTAGAAGTAGGTGTAGTTGAAGTGATGTAGGTTATAGACGTAAATGTAGTATATGGATGGAGAGTTGTAGGTTAATTATGTAATTTTTTTCGTTTTCCCAGCTTTGGCAGGGCGAGCCAGCGAGGTTATGCGTTCGCTGCTTGCAAAGATTTTTTTTTTTTTTGGAAATTTTGTGGGTGTGCCGTTCGTTGTCGGCACAGAACCCCGATCGAATGCACGGTGGAGCCCTAATTGCAGAGACGTGCACTCTAACAGTCGGGGTGCTCCGCTGGCCGTCGCAATGTCCACGCTCTGCATAAAAAACAAAATGGGGTTAGATTTAATCATAGAAAACTAATAAATTAGTACTCACTGATTAACAAAATGGAGCACTACATTTTTCTCTTTTCTCTCCTGTACAATTATTATTATTTTTTTTTTTTAATAGAACACATCTTTTACATTATTTAGGTCAAGAATGCGGACTCCACATCTGCTCTTCGCGAATGCCAAAATAGAAAAGAACTCTAAGTTATAATTAGAGCTTTGAGCTTTGTTAGAGTTGAATAGGAGTGATCTAATATTGACCCCGAATTATCGAGATTGAACGTTTTCGGAGTTAGCGTATTTTTCAAAAAAAACCGTTAGTTTCTTTTTTTTTTTATACGATTGAAAGGGCTGTACATTACACCACAAGCCATTTGTAAGTCGTTTAGGCCGGGAAATGACTTGAAAAAAAGAAACCCTGATTTTAATTTGAAATATGACAGTTTATCATTGTTTTATATCTTTGGCATGATAAGTGCCCTGTAAGTCTTCTAAAACATAATAAGAACTTCCAAGTATCGCTTTTACGTGCGACTTTAACCATTGTGGATTTAGCTTGGCATTTATTTGTTTAGAAAAATTACTTTGGGAGAAATTATGGCGAAACACCTCCTGACCGACCTTGAATGATATTTCTCTTGTTCTGAGATTGTATTGCCTTTCATTTTGATCGTAGGCTTTAGCAATGTTTGCCTTAATTTCTTTTCGGATCAAATTCAGCTGATCTGTTCTGCCCAATATGTTTACAGATTCGCTTAACAACTGAAAATTCTTTAATAGGTCGTAATGCCATATCGAAACCGTATAAAGCTAAATACGGAGAACAACCAATGCTCTGATGGTAAGCATTTCGCAATGCACAACTTATTGAGTGAATGTGCAGATCCCATTCGGTGTGATTATCCGAAAGAAAGGCTCTAATGCCTGAAATCAAGGATCTAGTAACCCTTTCTGAGGCATTTGATTGGGGAGAATATAAAGCCGTATAAATATGCTTCACTCCCAATGAAGTCAACCAAGCATTGAAATCAGACGATTTAAATTGAACTCTATTATCACTTATAATGCAGCGCGGTACTCCATATGTCCAAAATATATGATCTTGCAGAAACTCCTTTACAGGGTCGGTATTAAATTTTTTCAATGGCCATGGCCAATGAAAATTTGAAAGGTAACACAACCCCACAAAAAAAAAAAGGGTCATGATCTGGGTATGCGGCATATGCAGTTATACAGATTTTGGGTCGCTGATTCCGAATCCGGCGTCAGAATTTCGCCATCACGTCTAGATTTCGACATAACCTCAAAAAACTGAAAAACCTTTCAATAGCCCCCAAAAGTTATAGCATCCTGATCCGGGCATGCGATATATTTTTTAATATGTATTTTGGCCTTCTTAGTTCGAATTTACACTAGACGTCTAAGTTTCGATTTAACCTCAAAAAACTCCACAAATTTTTGGAGCCCCATAAAATAATGGGTGGTCATGATCGGGTCATGCGATATATGTATATATATGTTTTTCGACCTTCCGAATCCGAATCTGAAGTCAAAACCTGTCTATCACGTCCAAAATTCAACCTAACCTAAAAAATGTTTGAAAAACTTCCAAAATTTTGCAATTTTTTTTTACACTAGACGTCTAAGTTTCGATTTAACCTCAAAAAACTCCACAAATTTTTGGAGCTCATAAAATAATGGGTGGTCATGATCGGAACATGCGATATATGTATATATATGTTTTTCGACCTTCGAATCCGAATCTGAAGTCAAAACCTGTCTATCACGTCCAAAATTCAACCTAACCTAAAAAATGTTTGAAAAACTTCCAAAATTTTGAAATTTTTTTATCATGGATTATGGCATTTGGTCAATTATGTACAGTCACGTTTTCATTTTTTGTCTTTTATTTACTTAAAGTTTTGAAGTAAAAAATCATTACTCATATAAACTTTTTCAAAAATGTGATAAAATAACGGTCAAAAGAACTTGTATCAACGGGAAATTTTTTTTATATCATTCTCAAATATACCCTAATCTAAAATTAAAAACAGTTTTGAAATTTCGAAAGTTTTTGAAAAATTTTGTAGGTTAGGTTGAATTTTGGACGTGATAGGCACGTTTTGACTTCAGACTCGGATTTGGAAGGTCAAAAAACATATATAAACATATATCGCACTACCAGATCATGACCACCCATTATTTTTTGGCGCCTAAAATTTTTTTCGAGTTTTTTGAGGTTAAGTCGAAATATAGACGTCTAGTGTAAGTTTTGACTTCGGATTCGGCCTTAGAATCTCAAAATACATGTTAAAGCACATATAGCATGCCCAGATCAGGATTCTATATCTCTTGGGAGATATTTAAAGGTTTTTTAGTTTTTGAGGTTATTTTGAAATGCAGACGTGATGGAGAATTTCTGATGCCGGATTCGGAATCAGCGACCCAAAAATACATATACAGTGTTGGAAAAATAATAGAAATAGCACTTGCACCTGGAAGAAATTCTAAATTGCGCATTATGTACACGCACTATATGCACGAAATTGACATCAAATAGAAGGCTGATAACTGTACTTTAATATGCGACTTGTTTCAGGTCCATTTGACCTTTGACACTTTAGCAATCTGCCTCTATAGGAAAAAAACTCCCTTTTGAACTCGTAAAACGAATAGAAGCAAATGACATTTTTTGAATATTTTTCGTTTTTTTTTTCAGTGAATTCTTAAAAAAAGGCATGCATTCAATACTTTTAGGTAAGTTTACCTAAGAAAGACCGAAGTCAAAATTTACCTAGCACGTCTCAGTTTCGACTTAACCTCAAAAAAACTCGAAAATTTTTTAAAGCTCCAAAAAATAATGGGGGGTCATGATCGGGTCATGCGATATATGTTTCTATGTTTTTCGACCTTCCAAATCCGGATTCGGAATCAGCGACCTAAAATCCATATAACTGCATATGCCGCATACCCAGATCATGACACTTTTTTTTTTTTGTGGGGCTGTGTAATCTATGACTATTAGCAAACCAATATATCCTCGTTTGCTCCTCGGATAGGGACCTAAAATATCTATATATAAGCGTTCAAATGGCCTTTCAGATATGGCTGGCTTACCCATAGGAGGCTTTAATGATTGATTTGGTGCCTTAGTGGATTTACACACATCACAAGCGCGGACATACAAGCGCACATGTGACACCATGCCCGGCCAATAAAAGTTACGACGTGTAAGCTCCAAGGTCTTAGCCATGCCACCATGGGCGGTCACTACCGACTCGTGAGTCCGACGAATGACATTTTCTGTCAAACCTTTGGGTATCCATAACTTCCATGCCTGCTGCATACCTAAGTCTGAACCATCTTCATATTTGGTTCGAATATATTAATATTTACCTATAACTTTTAAGTCTAGATATTTTCCTTCCGAAGTTCTGCTTCGTTTCTCATTTGGACATAATCTGCCTCATCAAAACCTGCCTTTAAGATTCGGCTGTCGCATAAGCTATAAAAAACTAGCATGGTCTGTTATGAGCTCAAGTTCTTGGAGCTCCAAATAACACCTAAACTTTTCGATTGCCAACACCGCCGCCAAGCACTCTTGTTCGGTAACGCTATAATTGCGTTGTGCCGTGTTCAATTTTTTGGACATAAAAGCCATTGGGCGTTCAACATTGTCATGTGAAAGCTGCACTAACACAGCCCCCACCCCACAATCGCTTGCGTCGCAGTTTACGAAGAATTTCTTACTAAAATTCGGGTTTTGAAGTACCGGTGCCGAAGTGATAACATTTTTCTATGAGAGCGTAGGTGTCTCTCGAGCAGGGCAAAGCTCACATGCAACTCCCAAAGTTATAATTGGAGCTTTGAGCTTTTTGTTAGAGTTGAATAGGAGTGTTTTAATATTGTCTCCGAATTATCGAGATAGAAATTGAACGTTTTCGGAGTTAAGCGTATTTTTCAAAACAATCGTTAGTTTCTTTTTTTTTCTTTTATACAATTGGAAGGGCTGTACATTACAGTATAGTGGTTTTCTTGTAAAATGGCTTCAAAATTTTTTGACGAATTTCCGTTAGAAAGTTCAAGTTCTTTATGAAGAAATGATGTTCCATTAATAATTGTTTCTTTTCTAAAATAATCTATACAACCGTTGTTTTCCATTAATACTTTCCTTCCTGATAGAATGTCATAAAATGGTGAAAACGAATAAAAATAAAATTTCTGCGATTGCTGAAAAAGCCCATTGGCCGGAAGATTTACGAATTTATTTAGTTTTGAATAGCCTGTCATACTTCTGACAACTATTTGTTTATCATGAACTTGAAGATTAAAAAAGTTTGAGTTCATCATGTTTATTGATGAGCCAGTGTCGACTATGCATCGGTATCTATGATTATTAAACATGATCTCTATGTATTGGTGGGTTCCCGGTATTGGAAAATTTTCGGCTTGTTGAATTTGCTGATTTGTATACTTCTCGTTTTGTGTGTCTTGTAATTGATCGTCGGGGAACTGTTCGTCGTTGTTATTATCTTGGTCAGCAATGTTATTGTAATCTAACACGTATTGATGGTGACTTTCATCTGTCTCCATACGTGATTGTCCGCTGCCTTCTCTAAAACGCTTATTCGGCACTCTTGGTTGTTGGGGCTGATAATGGCTTCGGGTGTCGTTCTGTCGGTCTGCTCTGAGTTCATAAAGCAATGGTCTGTTCTGATCGAAATGTTGTTGTCTAGACGGAAAAGCATATTTAGGAGGGGTTTGGTTGTTTCCATTTGGGTTTCGTATCTACGTGGGATTTATTAATGGGTTGAAGGGGATTACGAATTGTTGATTGGCATTAGAGTTTTTGTTTTTGTGTTGGTATTAGTGTTTAAATTTAGTGAGTTTGTATTAAGTTTTGGACAGTAATCTGATTTCTTAGCAATTGGGTCTTTGTAAAGACCTTCCTGTTAGGCAATTTGTGTTAACTTTTGGACAGGGTCATGAACAGCCTATCAGGGAGTGAGCGTTGAATAGTATTTTTTATTGTAGTTGCCATTGCTTGTGAATAGACGAATGTGTTATTTTGATTGTCTTCTAAGGCTAACTTATTAATAATAATAGTTGATTTATCTTCTAATTGTTTACAAAATTCGTAAATTACTTTTGTAGGGCGTGCAATACAAACGTCGCAAAAGTTCCTCCAGGGGGTTTGAGTTTTAAAGTTGACTATCATAGCTTCCTTTAGGGTTGACCATTCGTTGTGAAATCCGAGTTGGGAGACATTCTCAGCATCTCCGATGAGCTGTAGTTTAATGGCCATATATGATGGCTTTCTGAAGAGGGTCGTCCGTAGGGTAAAGGTTGAGCAGGTATTCAATTCGTCTAATAAACGAACAGAGGCTGTTTGGCTCTCCATAGAACTGCGGCACTTGATGTATTTGTTGTAGCAGTTGGGATAGATTATCATTTGATAATGCCATTTTTGATTAATTTTTTTCTTTTTGAACGTTTTTTTGTTTTGTAGCGGTCACACATGTTTTGATTAAGCGGGCTACTGTTCTTGTTCACTTCACAGTTTGTGAGGTTGGATCTATGTAGCGGACACACTTGTTTTGTTTAAGCGGGCTACTGTTCCTATTCACTTCACTGCTTGTTGGATTTAACTTATGTAGCGGTCACACCTATATTTGTTTAAGTAACAGGCCGTCAGCCGTCAGAGAGAGCAAGGGGAATTAAATTTAACCACAGCTCTGGCTGACGGAAGTGCGGCTATACTCTCCACGTGAGGGCAGCTGGAAGCAGGCCCCTAGCACGGTCATGTCTCTGCTAGGGGTGCTGACTAATTGTAGTCGGGCGAAGATCGTGAATCTATAAATCACCCCAATCCAAGGCGGAACAGCATACGCTAATGGATGCATGGCCGGGGGGTAGCCCGGTCTCTAGTATGCGGACTCTGGATACCTGTCGCCCTCCAGTTTTATTTAGACTTCCCATGGCAAGCGGGCTATGTCGTGGGTGACCTTCTCTTCCCGCTTACTCGTGGGATCAATTTCGTATGGATCATCAAAATTTTATAAACAAGCCTGATGCGGCTTTGAACGCATCAACCCAGGGCGAAGCCTTCACGGCCGACCCCAATACCAGCACTGCAGCTGTTGGGCTGCTGGCATCCACCCCCCATACCACGGGTCTCGACCCTGGTACTCCGGGGGACTCGGACAGGCCACGAACTCCCTTGGACACTGAGTTCGCTAGTGCTGCCTTCTCGTCCAACAACTGCTCAGTCATGCAGCAGACCGTCGAGGTGATGTCCTCCGACGCCGAAGCTGAAGGTGACCTGATCAGCTTTGCTGACGACGCTTCCGTGGCCTCTCAGAGGTCAGGTCTCACGGAAGCTGGCTCCCAAATCCAGACTCTGCGACTGGACTCGGGGAACGCCTTCGTCAAACTGAAGACCCGCGAGAAGAAGCTCTTCAAAGCTGCACTCGCAAAGGGTTCGAGCAGGGCAGAGGCTCTGGCTATCGCCACTGCGCCCCCCGCGGAAACCAAGCCTAAGCGGATGCGCGGTGACGATACCATCCCCGAACCCCAAGGGTCCTCAAAGAAGCCCAAAAAGACTCATGTGGAGTCCACAAAGCCACTCTTCAGCCAAGTGGCAAGCAGGGAGAAATTGGGCTTCACTTCGGCTGACCCCACTAAACCTCTTACACCGGAGCATATGGCCACGGTGCAAGAGAGCATCCTGCCGATTGGGTAAAGGAAGCTTTTGGACATATCAAGTCCATCAGCGGCCTTGATTTAAAGTTGTTGGAGGAAGCAGAGTTCCCAAGAGCTCACCTCATTAGAGGTTACTTCCCCAACAGCGCGCAATACACACCCGCCGAGATTTTGGAATACTTGGGTATCCAAAATCGTGAGCTTTCTACGGAGCTGTGGCGGGTCATGCAACACAGCCTCAACGGCAATACGACACACCTCGCGATGATGGTCGACGAGAAGTCGTATAAGGCTCTGACGGACATTAAGGGTAATGTGAAATTCCGCTTTGGCAGAGTCAAGCTTATCCTTAAGAACTCCGCCGTCAGGGCGCGCATCACACGCATCAGGGCGCGCATCACACGATCTGGGGAAGCAGCGACGTCAACAAACGTGGTGAGTCCCTTTTAGAATATCTATTGTGTTGTCAATTAGATGTTGCTAACATAGGGTGTAAGCCAACTTTCATTAATGCCATTAGGAAAGAGGTTCTGGATCTTACCCTAGTCAGTAACTCTATTGGGAGTTCACTGGTGAACTGGCGGGTCACAGACGAAGCCACGTTGTCGGACCATCAGCTCATCAGGTTCGACCTACCTGGCCAAGTCGAGATCCGTCAGAACTCCTTCTGCCCCAAAAAGACCAAGTGGGATCTTTTTAAAGCCTCTGTGGCTTTTAAAGCAGATTTGTTGATCAGCAACCCAAGTTCTATTAGTGAGATAGAACTTGCTGCCAACCTGCTTCAAGATGTGCTCATCACATCCTTCGAGGACAGCTCTGTTCGGAAGACCCTAGAGGTCAACCGTAAAGGAATGAAGGTTAGAAGCCTTTTCAATAGGGCCAAAGCTAATCGTGTCAGCTGGGACGTCTATACGGACGCCCTAACTAATTATAATAAAAACATTAGACGTGCCAAACGCGATACGTGGCGCATCTACTGTGGTAGCATTGAATCGCTACCGGAGGCAGCGAGACTGCACAAATTATTAGCTAAAGGGTCGTCTAATGGTATAGGGCTTCTTAAAAGAGCAGATGGCTCTTTCACCCAAGATCGCAGGAAAGCACTTGATCTTCTGCTTCAAGTCCACTTCCCAGGTTCGGTGGCGAACCCAGATCTATCCAGTCAAGATGACGTCACCACGTCACCAGACTCACGTGGCTCCAATTTATCGGGAACCATCTTCGACCCTGAAAAGGTCAAATGGGCTGTAGATTCCTTCGCTCCCTTCAAAGCCCCAGGGGGCGATCAAATCTTCCCAGCCCTTTTACAAAACAGCCTGGATCATATTCTCGATTCGCTGGTCGGCCTGTTTAGAGCTAGTCTCACTTGGGGATACATACCCGTCTCTTGGAGGAGAGTCAATGTGGTATTCATTCCCAAACAGGGGAATCGTCCCCAGGACCAGCCCAAATCCTATCGGCCGATCAGTCTCACCTCCTTTCTGCTTAAGACAGCGGAAAGGCTCATAGACCTGCACATACGGTGCTCTCTGCAGGAAACTTATCCTTTGCATCCCACGCAGTTTGCGTATATAGCCGGAAGGTCGACGGAGGTCGCCTTCCACAATATAGTAGGTAAAATCGAAGAAGCAGAAGATTCTTTGGTAGAACCTGGGGTCTCAAATCCTGTAACATCCGGTTGCTATTTGAGATGATGGTAAGACCCATCGTCACCTACGCTGCAATTGTGTGGTGGCCAAAGGTGACGCAGGTCACTGCCATCAACAAATGCAATAAATTGCATAGGCTACTTTGCCTTTCTCTGACGGGTGCACTCCGCACATGTCCCACAGCAGCAATGGAGTCAATCCCCAACTTGACTCCGCTGCATATCAAAATAAAAGAAGTCGCTGCAATGAGTCTTCTTAGAATCAAGCTCCAATCTGGGCTTCTAGCTACCGAATCAGGGCATGCTAGACTTATCGAAGATATTCCTGGCTTAGAGATCTGCACTAGATCAGATTCTATGACCAAGGAACTCCTCTTTGGTGCAAAATTCAGGACTCTCATCCCAGACCGGAAGGACTAGGATGCTGGAAACCCCATCAGCGACCCTCACGGCATACACTGGTATACCGACGGGTCTAAAACTGATCAGGGGGTTGGAGCCGGGATACATGGTCCCAACTCCAAAACCTCGATTGCCATGGGCAAGTGGCCCACGGTCTTTCAATCCGTGGTTCATGCCATTGAGTTCTGCTGCCGTCTTATCCTTGAGAAGGGGATGAGAGGAGCGAACATTTACATCTTCTCGGACAGCCAAGCTGCCATACTAGCCCTCTCCTCAAAGAGAGTAAGTTCACGTATGGTGGCTGACTGCTGGAACTGCCTCCAGAGGCTGTCCAACACAAACAAAGTTACCCTCCTTTGGGTACCTGGACACTCTGGGTTCCAGGGCAACGAGCTAGCGGATGAACTAGCGAGGGCGGGGTCTTCAGCCTCTATGGTTGGCCCCGAACCCTTCTGCGGCGTGGGGTGGTCAACCATCTCATCCCTTGTGAAAACTTGGGCAGAAAGGTTGACCGAACGCTATTGGTTCTTCCAACCAGGGATGAGGCAGGCTAGAGAGCTTACAAATCCCTCGGTTAAACGCAGAACAGACTCACTCTCCAGGAGAGATCTCTATCTCCTTGTTGGCTATCTCAGTGGCCACCATCTGGTGAACTATCACCTAACAAAAATGCGTCTATCCTCTGATGCAGAGTGCAGGCTCTGTAAAGAGGACGATGAAACCACCAAGCACATACTGTGTGATTGTCCAGCCTTGGTTTGGAGTAGGAGGAAACATTTGCACGTGGAAATCGCAGTTCCCGAGCAAATTGTCCGTTCCTCGACAAAAGACCTGCTTGGCTTCATCAGGGAAGCAGAGCGGCTTTTGTCAAGATAGGGAGAGCATTTAGGCACAAAAGACCATTCTGGTCGCAGTGCCTCGCGCCTTCTCTGCTGGGAGACTCCCTCTTTCAAAAAAATAAATAAAAAAGTAACAGTAGCCCTACTATTTAAGTTTTTTTTTTTACAATCATTTCTCGGCAACGAACCCCGTTGGGTTTATACTTTCAACTGATGTCACTGAAGTTGCCGTCGCGATTCACGTGAGTTCTTTTGCGGATAATAGTTAAAGGCTTGGATTAATTTTTGCCTCATCAATAACTGACATCCAACCGGCTGCGCCAATTAAGTATTTAGGTGTTCATCAAAAATAAAAAAAATATATCTTTATTTTATAATTTTTATTTGATGGAGTTATTGTTACTTATTACACCAGAGTTATTCATAAAACTGACTCACAGAATTATTTTTATGGATTAGCAAACCTTAAAGTTCTACAGAGCTTTACATCTTTGTTTATCAGTGACTTAAGCTTCTTATCGTTTGGTGTCTTGAGAAATCTTTTATGATGAGGCTTTTGAAGGGTGAAGCTTTCCAAAAGATCGTTTTAAGTTTTCATATGGAGAATGAACTGTGAGGCTTTTGAAGAGTGAAGCTTTTCATACGATTGTTTTAAGTAATTTATATGGAGAATGAATATATCACTATATCTTGATAGTGATAGTCATATAAATCTACAACAAAAACGAGTAAAAATTTCTTCACTACCGAAAAATGATTTTGACTTAACAATAAAAGCGAATGTAGATGACAAAGTAAATGAATTGAAAGCGTTACAGGAGCCAGCAATAATTAAGGCTTTTGATCAACGAAATAAACGTAGAACAGTATTGAATGATAAAGTAATCTGTGTACTTAATTTGATGGCGAATCTCGATAGAATTATAAATATAATTATCGAAAAAATAAACAACTTAAATAATTTTGTGAGCAAACATTTAAAATAACCTGTTCTAAAATCTAGTTGACTGATTCAAGGTAAAAATGTATATAATCAAACTCTGGAGTACCCAAGTGTTACAATAAATGAAAAAGGAGAAGATAATCCAGAAGTTATAATAACTCCCATAAAAATGTAAAAAAAAATAAAAATAAATATTAAATTCAATTGCCATTTGCTGTCATATTCAAAACACTTTAAGAAAGGTGTGAAAAATTTCAAGTTTTATTCAATGACTCCGATGGTAATTTGAATGCACAGAAGAAAATATTTAAAAATACTCTAACTCCCATAAATAAAACCGATTTGACATCAAAAGGATATGTTGATGAAGAACTAAAAAAGTTGTAAGGAATATAACTAATTCAATTTCTAAAAAACAACAAAGGAATTCCTAACTTAGAGACAGTTGTGAAAAAAGAATTGAAGAATTGGATGGTATAGAACAAGATTTTTTTGACCACATTAGCTTTAACACAACTCTTAAAAGTGAAACTGTAAGCATAGTAAGGAATAAACCTTTCACACATCATCATCAAAAGTAAATTAGAATATATGTAGTATGAAGAAGAAGAAGAAGAGTTCAACGTCAACAACAACAGCAACAAAAACAACGCCATCAACAACGAAGGGTATCAATGACTTATTGCCAGCTAATTTGAAATGGGAGCATACACCTGATGGAATAATGGGTTCCGCTATCTTCTAACTGTTATAGATAGTTTTTCAAAATATGTGTGGGGTGAAGTATTAAAAACAAAAAATGGTAAAGAATTTGTACAGGCACTGGGGAAACCTACCCAACGTACAGAGTCTTATAAAATCCTCTTTTAATGGCGTTTCCATTTAGGTAATCGAGTAAATATATAATTGGATACGTTCTTTGAATTTTCCTAATTCTAAAAATTTCTGTTATCCAATTTGGGGTATAGCCCTTTTCAAATACTCAGATAGTGCGTACTCACATCTACATTTATCTCAAAAGATCTTTGCGTAAATCATAAATATATGCTATATATATATATGCTATATAAAAAGACGGACACGTGTTTATATTATATTCATGAAAATTTAATGTAATGCTTGGAAAATTTGTTGTTATGAAAGAATCTTTTATATGCTATGCATAAAAAACTTCAAATTTTGGTTTCATGTACATGTTCCAGTTTGAAATGTCTTGAACAGCGAACCCTTAATAAATAGGTTTAACTTACGCATTTGGAATGCGCAAAAATTGACATTAAAATATTTCACTCTATGGAAATTACATTTAGCAATCAATGAGCGTGCACAATCTCTTTTGCGGCCAGAGGAATCAGTTGATTCAGAAATTAGTCTCACATTAACCCATTTCTCTATGTTTTCCACAGTCTTCCATTAGACTGCGTTATTAAGAGTTTTTTTTTAATCTTTTTCAAACGAATTTTTAGCGTTCACTCTATGATTGCAACCAAGGTTTTTGAAAGAATCGTACACCTCTATGAATTTTTTTATTTACTATTTTAGTGCCCTGTCAACTATTAACTTCTTAGCCTGAGAATCGGGAAAGGGCTTTTTGTTTTTCGGACAGAAAGGAAGATCGTTATGATCATTGTGAATTAAAAGGGGTATTCTAGATCTACCTCTAGATATGCACATTCAGACTCATCGCCTATGTTATAGTCGTGTAGACTATCTAGAGGTAGCCACTCGAACCCACCATATGTTAAGGGCTGTGACATTGCCCAGCCATATAAATTATTAGCATCTAAATATACCATTCCGCTAGATATTTATACCCTTCGACCATTGAAAATGGTCAAAAAAGGGTATACTAACTTTGTGCAAATGTATGTAACAGGCAGAAGGAGGCGTGGGAGACCCCACTAAGTATATATATTATTGCTCAGGATCACTAGCCAAGTCAATTTAGCCATGTCTGTCTGTCCGGATGTTTGGATGTCCAGATGAACACACAGATCTAAGCTATTATAAAGGCTAGAGTTACCAAATTTGGCATGAAGGTTTTTGTTTATCCGGGACAGGTGAAGTTTATTTTAAAAGTTGGGTGCCACGCCCACCGCCCCCGCAAATCAATAATTTAATCTTCTAAGCTGATTCGTGAGCGACGTATAAAAGGTTAAACATTCTGAGTAAGACCATACTTTGCTAATTATAATACCAACATTACGTCAAAATTTCAATCCGATCGGACAACAAACACAGACGTTATTAAACAAAAACGTTTTTCGCTTTGATTTTGTATACAGACCAGCAAGCTGTGACTTCATTGCAATGTTAATGTAGGAAAGAAAAGGAGAATGCGAGCGTGTAGCGCCCTCTGTTGTTCTTCTCTTCTTTTCTATGCACACGCATTTTTGCATTAAAACGCACACACACACATACATACATTTGAAGCTTGACCAATAAAATAATACACGCATATACACGTATTCATACACAGACGCATATAAAAGCTTACGTTAGTTTCAGTATTATTTTTCCTATTTTTATTTTACATTGTTTTTCTTTGCACACGCATTTTTTGCATTTAAACGCACACAAATACAAACCTTTGTGTTTGACCAATGAAATGCTTCATGCATCTACGTGTACACGTATTCATATAAATACGCATATAAAGGCTTACGATTTATCTATTAAGTAGTAGTATCGTACAGTTATGGACTCTTATCGTTTAAAAAAACATTGAAGGGTATTTCTCTATCGAGTGCCGCTCGACTGTTGCTCTTGTTATTATTTGCTTTTGTAAATTTTTTAGTACATTGTACTAGACTACCACGCATAACTGATTGAATGAACCTATACATATCAATCCCTATAAGTACATCCAACTCAAGCTTGGTATTTTTTAACATTGCCTCTCAAGACTACCTGGAGTAGTGAAAAAATGAGCACGGTCTAGAGAGTATATACTAAAAGACAATTGTCTAAAATTTTCAAAGATGTCTGGCTTCTTCGGTTGAAGAACGGCTTCGAAGTCAGAGTAGACGGTGAACGGTACCATGACTTCCTTTTGATAGTTTTTATATCGTAGTATTGTATTTTTTCCAGTGGATAGTTGAAAGACCTTCTTGCTGCATAGGGTCAATAGCGCGTTTCTTGTGCTGCTTTGTCCGAGTATGATGTGACCAATAGATATAATTTGGTATAGTCACATTGCAGAGCTCACAATGTTTCACACAATTCGTTCCACATCTTTTGGTGTGCATTTAAATGCCAAAACCACCAGAAAATACCAGTTCCCAGCCTGCACCAGTCGACGACTTTCATTGACCACCTTTATGCAGATGTTTCAGCTTGGAATTGGTGCGGGTTTGCCGAATTAGGAATTGGACCTATGAAAAGCCAATAAAATTCGCCTGCAGCACACAAGGCTGCCGCCAAATTCTGTTCTATAGAACAGCGTTTGATTTTGCCTTTGGAGTCTGTTACGGAAGAAACATCCACCATTGGACACCGATCTATGTGTGCATCGCCTCTCTCTACACTGAGATCGAGCTTTATTTTCCTCACCCCTCCTTGTAGCGCAAGTTTCCTCTACTACTGAAAAACTATTTAGAAATTAAGAATGGTATTTTTAGTCAACCCATTCCCATTAATAATCGCGTACGCCAATTAAAAACTTATTATTCAAAAAAAAAAAAAAAAAAAAAAAAAAAAAAAACAAACGCATCATATCCACTATATTTAATAACAAGAAATTGGTCTGTTAAATACTGGCGCAAATATCAGTTGCATAGGCTCTTGCTTCTAAAGACTTTTCAGCGCTTGTGCAATACAAACCATTTAAGTCACATGTCCGCACAGCAGGTGGAGAAAAAACAAAATATTACCGGTGTTTCGAACGTGTAAAAACCTATAATAATTTGGTCAAACCAATCAAACTGTATGTTCGCCTTTGCCTTGACGCATGTAAGCTCTGCCTAGCATTGATGGAATCTTTTCGCGTTTGTCTCGTGCGTATCTCATTACTAAGCTTGATTTCAAAGACGCTTCACAGTCCCTGGTTGCCCACTTTACCAATTCAAAGTGATGCCTTTTGGCGTCTGTAACGTCCCCTCAACCATGTGTCGTCTTATGGATGATATCATACCACCAGATCTCAGACATTGCGTATTCGGATATCTCGATGACCTTTGTATTGTGGTATATATAGTTATATATATGTGTGTATATACCTGTTAAATGCATTGCCTTTCATATTTTATCATAATAATCATTAATATCTGCAATTACTAAAATCAATGTTTGCGAATCTTTGAATCTTTGAATGTATTATTAATTCCTGAAGACATGGTATAGTGAATAGGTAGACAATTCTGTTTTTGGGATATTCTTTTACTGCCTCCTGCTGAGTATCATGGTTGGGTAGGGTACAGACTGCGAGCATCGAACGACACCTCAGACGTCGCACTACACTAGATGCATACTTGTAAAACTCTTCTTTATATTGTTTTCTCTTTTAGGCCTTGGTGTGATATAATTGTTTCGGGAGTATATCTCCATTCGTATAGTTTCCGAGGAATCCTAAATAAAGTTTATGTACTGGAGTCGATGATCAGCAATAAACCTACCCCACCCCGAACCAGCTTAGGGAACCACAGGATTCCGATCGCTGTACATATTCGACTTGTGAACTTCCCGTTCATATACTGAATACTTTGGCATGCGTGTCTTGCCAGCTGACGTTGCTACGATATTCTTGTCTAGTTAGTTTAGTTAGTTGTTGTCATGGAACTCGTGATTATGCTGCTTTCGCAGCGTAACCCTTGCTACTCCTTAGCATGTGTGCATGTCTTTAGATAGCGATTTTACGGCCATGTGCAAACATATGCACGTGCTATTTGCTGGCAAATTGGTATTGGAGATACCACAAGCAAGTCAACCGCATCGTCTTGTCTGATTTCCGTTCTGCTATTCGCCAACACTATTCGCTTATCGAATAATCCTCTTTAAAAATTGCAAAAGAAGAATTAGTCGAAATTCTTAAAAACAATTTGTTGCCAGACACACGTCAGATATTGCTGTACCAACATGTACATTCTGTGGGACATTTGCGTCGCCTTGTACAGATGAATGAGAATTCAGCGTACGAACTCAACTGTCGAGCTGAGCAAATACGAA
The DNA here is from genome assembly GCA_018904595.1 of Zaprionus indianus. Lineage (NCBI taxonomy): Eukaryota > Metazoa > Arthropoda > Insecta > Diptera > Drosophilidae > Zaprionus > Zaprionus indianus. Next base: position 9,693 of record JAEIHA010001042.1, on the reverse strand, counting down.
AATCAAAGCCTTTTACTCCTCAAAGACAAATTCACGCCCTTGAAGAATCGTGTGCTGGACCTGAAGAATAAGACGTTCAACATGATCTCGAGCTGGATGCTCTTCGTAAAACCGTCGACAGGGAGCATCCAACAACACAGAGTACCACATCAGATTTGTCTGATCCAGTATCCTCTATTTCTGTCCCTCTTTATCATCGCCCGTATGATGAGCGACTGAAAAATTATTTAGAAATTAAGAATCGTATTTTTAGTCAACCAATTCTCATTAATAATCGTGTCCGCCGATTAAAAACGTATTATGCTAAAATTAAAGAAAACAACAAAAGCATATCCACTATCTTTAATAATAATCAAGATTTAGATTTAATTTGGTGAAACCACTCAAATTGTATGTTATTCCGTCAATAAGGCAAAAACTTATCTTGGGTCACGATTTTTGGATAATATTTCAGCTTGATCCCCATTTGATTGGCGCACTTGATTCACCCTCCGCATCGTTTGACTTGCCTGATCCAAATTCTTATTCATTGGCCCCCAACAGCTTCATCAGCTCGCTGTTGTTAAAGAGTTGTTTCCCAACGCATTAGAGAAACTTGGCCGAACTTTGCTCATTGAACATCATATCGATATTAGAGAAGCAAAGCCCGTTAAGCAACGCTTCTATCCCGTTAGCCCAGCTGTTGAGAAGTTGCTGTATGAAGAAATCGATCGAATGTTAGCCCTGGATGTTATAGAACCCTCAGTTAGTCCTTGGAGTTCTTACATGCGCGTCGTGGTCAAGCCTAACAAAGTTCGCATTTGCCTCGGCGCATGGTAGCTTAACGATGCTACCAAGAAATATGCATATCCTCTGCCTAGCATTGCTGGAATCTTTTCGCGTTTGCCTAGTGCGAATTTGATTTAAGCTTGATTTAAAAGACACTTATTTGCAAATACCGTTATCTCCGCAATCTAAGGCTTTAACCTCCTTTACAGTCCCTGGTCGCCCACTTCAAAGTGATGCCTTTTGGCCTCTGTAACGCTCCTTCAAATATGTGTCGTCTTATGAATGATATACCGCCAGATCTTAGACATTGTGTATTCTGATATCTCGATGACCTTTGTATTGTCTCTGAAGTTTTTTCTTCGCATCTCGCTGTTTTAGTTAGACTTTGCAGAGCAATTCCGCAAAGCCAACATTACTTTAAATATAGCAAAAAGTCAGTTTTGCGTAACCAGTATTACCTATCTTGGTTATGTAATTGGAAGTGGTGATATTTGTACTGACCCTTCAAAAATCTTTTGTATCGTTATTTGGCCTCCACCAAAGAATCTAAAACAGGTTCGTGGATTTTTAGGAATCTGTGGATGGTACCGTTGATTTATTCACAACTTTGCAGACCTGTCTTGCCCCAGTACTAATGTGCTTTGTGTGGACTTCAGAAGCTCAGTCGGCTATGGACAAGTTAAAAATCGTATTGACCTCCGCCCCGTATTAACCAATCCCGATTTTGCTAAAATATTCTATTTACATTGCGATGCCAGTGATTTTAGCTTTGACGCAGTCCTAACTCAGCTTTCCGATGACAAGGAAGAGAAACCTATTGCATATATGTCAAAAAAAAAACAAGTGGCGCAGAACATACGTAACATCGTAACTACAACGTCACCGAACATCCTTGCTGAAAAGTTTTGATGTTATCTGGAACTTCAAGAATTTGAAGTGATCACCGATCATTCAAGCTTGGTTTGGCTTCTGTGTCAACAAAACGTGTCTGGAAAACTCGCTCGCTGGATTTTTCGCCTGCAGCAATATACATTCTCAATCTCTCATAGTAAAGAAAAGGAACATGTTGTCCCCGATGCACTCTCTCGATTATGCGAGAATGAAATCGCAGAACAAGATATGAGTCCAATCATTGACTTGAATTCGAATTACACGCTTCGTCCTCCCATGGGTGCTCATAATCCCACCTGTAGACCTTTCCAAAGGCTCTGCATTGCTCTTTTAGGCCCATATCCCCGCAGCAAAAATGGCCATGTAGGCTTAATAATCGTGCTTGAGCACTTCGGTCTATAAATCAAATGTTCGTTATAGTAACTCTTTGATAGGTTAATGACGTGCGCGACCGGTTAAATAAGCCAAAATGAATACGTCGCTTCAATTCGAAAAAACTTGCTGACGAAAACTATGCAATACGGCACATGGCCAGTTGATGCACATTAACTTACGCATTTTGAATGCGCAAAAATTGACATTAGCTCTATGGAAATTACATTTAGAAATCATATGGTGAAACATATGGTGTTAAACGTAAAAACAACTCAGTTGATGCATATTAAGGCATAACGGCAGAAGCAGCATGGATGAAACTACAGCAACTACATACACAAGTTTAGCGTATTAGGACGGTACAGTTATATCAGAAACTATTGCGAAAATGTAGAAGCTCATGTAAACCCATTTGTGGAGACAATTGAGAGATTAGCTGAAATGGACATACAAATAAACGAAGAATTGAAGGTTGTAATGTTGTTGAGCAGTTTGCCTGATACATGGGAAAACTTCGTAGTCGCTATGGAAACTCGCGATGACTTGCCCACATTTGAAATCGTCAAAGTAGAACAGTTTTACTTAGAAGAAGGCGCTCGAAAGAAAAAATAGCAGAACCCGAAGGCAATGCGAAGCCACAAGCAGTGTACACACACACGCAAGCTAAAGGCAACAGAGACAAAGGAGAAAACAAGAAACAAGCAAAAGCAAAAAAACAGGGCACCGAACTAGCGAATGTCGGAATAAGAAAAAGAGTGCGACGGACAGTGCAAAAGTTGTGCATTGCATTGTGTTGACAAAAAGCGCGAAAGCGTTTGGTGTGTCGATAGTGGTGTAACATGTCACATGTGTTGCGATTGCAACATTATCGAAACAATCGACGAGAAGAGGAAGACTTCAGTCATGTTGGCAGCAAACAAATACATTGAGCCCCAAGGCGTCGGTATTGTGAAATTACAATACGAAAACACTGTATTACTGCTGCAAAATGTTTTATTTGTCCCGGAGTTGCATATGAATTTTTACTCAGTAATCGCAGCAGCAAAATATGATCGCATTGGGGTCGGTATTGTGAAATAACAATACGAAAACACTGTATTTTTGCTGCAAAATGTTTGTCCCATGTCGGTTAGCGCTGCGTTAACTACACGCCTCGAGCATATATTCGTGCGTCAACATTTCGTAGTCTTCGCCCTGGCGTGACTGAGGGTACCTCATCCCCAGAACGCTATCTTACAGGTGGCGCCCGAGCAGGGACCCTGAGGTTCTTTGGAGGGGATTCCATCTCCACGTTGTAGTGTGCCAAAGTTTATTGTCAGCCGTTGGAACTCTTTCACACACTTTCTGTTAAGAGTTAACAGAGGGCGAATTCAAAACAGCTGTTAGGTGAAACAGCGCTCTCAATTTCTATCGCGGAAGAATGGTCCCAAAAGAGAATCAAAGAATATCACACCATTAAACAGTTAGCTTATGCAGTTAGAGTTGCTTCGAGAATTTTCGGCAGAGCCACCTTTCATCTATAAATAGACGCCGAACGCACATTTCTGTACAGTAACTGGCTCTGAAGTGACGCTCACACAGCAAAAATAGTTAAAATAACCGAAAAAACAAAGAACAAGTGGCAAAATAAATTGTAAGTCCAAAAATTCTCGTTGATTTAACCCTACTCACGCCGGCAATATAATAATATATGCCAAAAGGCGCCCTGGAATTTGAATCATATCCATTTAACAGTCAGTGTGCAAAATACGATACAAAAAGGAAAGAAGGAAAAACGGTGATTTGTGTCTGTTCACATATAATTTTATAAACTAATTGTTGCGAATTCTACAGAGACAATCATTTCGTTCGTTCGACACGACTCGTCGTCAGATACCCGTGACATTGGTCAACTTGGTGCCCAATAAGCGTGAGTCGGCAACTTGTCGGAGGCAAACACGTTCTCCGGAGTACCACTGCGTCTTCTCGTTTACCCTATCTTGATTGCACTTTAAGTCTTTGCATATTGAGACTGCGCTTAATTCTTGCCCTGGATCACGAGGCTTGACTGTTTCGCACAGTGTGACTGCCCCTAACCTTTGTGCGTATAGCGTCATAGCGCTCAACGAAGACTTCGATAGACGTGTAACGCACGTCCAGGTGACATGGCACTGCCGTAAAATACCGTATCTTTCGTTGATTTGGAATATCTCTAAAAATTACCATTTAACAATAGTATTAATTAATTTGAATTTCCTATATAAAGCCTAAATATTGTAAAAATGTGCGCATGAGGAATCATCACAGTCATCTATAGTTTTTCTCACACATCACGCAGGAATCTACCGTAACCATTTATATATTACAGCTCAACAGCTCCTGCATCGAAGGGCCCTACGACAGCATGAAGCGGATTTTTTGAGTATGTATATATAAAATTCAAATGATTACGGATGATCAGTGACGTCCACGTGCCGTTACGTAAAAGAGCGTAGATTTTTCACGACTACATTGTCTTTAATAGAATGATCTGAGTCAGTTCCCCTTGCGCATAAAAAACTTCTTTATATCTTAAAGCTCATAGAAATAATTAGTGAAACCTACAACATGTTTAATTTTGAGATTGAATTTTACCTTTACAATAAATGAATTCTGTAAACATCATGAATCACACAACTCACGTCTAATCGTCTCTTATGGTTCGTCGCCGGAACAATAGGCATGCAGTAGTTCAGCAGCCGCAGTAAATAATATGTAGGTTATACTAGGGGTGACCCAAGCTATACAACGGCGTCACCAAGGCAGGGTGGGTAAAGAAGGGAGCACATGCAACATCTAGTGCATCCCAATACAATACATCCCAATACATCCCAATACATCTACAAGAGAGACTTCAGTGTGGCATGGCGTGGCATGTACTGATCATTAGTGTAGAATAATGAGTACCACCTGTAGTACGGTCAAGGCCACTGGCTTCATGTACAAGTTGACGAAGAGTGCAAGCATCCTGGCTGTTGCTTGGCGGGAGTGCAAAATTTGCAGGGAGAGCCTGTTGAGGCGTTGGAGGCGCTTTCTGGGGCAGTGGAAGTAGTGACACTATTTTTCTGTCATAGTGGAGTGATTGACAATCAGATTGAGTACAGCAGAGGAGTTAGGTGCCCCTTTGCTGAGTAGGCTGATATTGAGGATATTATTGCCGTGCACGTTGACAGCATTGCGTCCAGGGAAATTTTCCAGGTTCGCATGAAGTGGTTTGATGATAGGTAGGCTGTTTCCATTCAATCGCAAGCCAGGTTGAAGATTGGGGATCGTTGTCGTCATGGAAAGGTCGATATGCGCAAGTCAATTTAGCAGGTGAAGTTGACGTTGTTTGATGTGGGGTGACTGAATGCCACATAGGGTAGGGCATTCGCGAGGAAGTGTTTGTGAGATGGCTGGAACTTCCTTATCATTAGCAGCGGAGGCTCTTGGAGGCTCTGCATGTCTTCAGTGCGTTTCAAAGACAGTCAAGTCTTTTGAGTGATGTAAACAAGAATTTGGTGAATTCATATTATCAAAAACAGTGTTTATTACGTTTGATTATTTCTTCAATTTTCACTTTATTATCCGTAGATTTGTTAATGAAGTGTGGTTATGAGTATTTGACATTGGGAAGGTAGTTTGTTGCCAGATGCAGAAGATCGTGGGCTGTTATACATTTTCTGTATGTTGTGACGATACCGGTGGTATGTGTGTATTTGTGACTGGAGAGAGAGTATAACACTCTCAGTTCGTATTAGTGTGGTGGTATTCGATATTAGGTGAGAGAGAACTCTCGCCAATACTATCGTGGTTTTCACAAGTTTTTTCCGAACTTTAAAATTCGCTTTAATTGTTTTAAACAATATAAATTGTTTGTCCTCGACGATACAAAGGTGAAGCTGGCGCCGCTCTACCGTGAATGCCAAATTTAATAATTAATTCGGCTTTCTTCCCACCCAAAACTCGGATTTTCACGGAGCTAAATTTTTTCTATCTGTAGCAACTCAGCACACACAGTTCGGCCGGCACGCTTTTCTATCTCGTATGGCAACTCCAGCACCACTGGTCGGCCGGCACGCGACCCGCAGCTCATAACACCATTTATGTGCGCGGGGGAAGTGTTCAAGCCTTTTATTTGTCCGATTTTCATGAATCTTTGGAAATGATTTGACTCCTCAAACGAGGTGAACCTTAAAAACTATGATGGTTGCAAAATTAATAGTTCACTGTACACATTCTAGCACTACACGTTAAATTTAGTACATTGATTGACAAACTAAGTTATTGAAGCCACCGCTATCAAGCAGTCTCGTATTCAGTGCAGTAGGCATATTGAAGGGATACATTGCGGGGCGCGAATGGGCCACTTACGTATCTCCAATGAGCTGATGTTTTGCATAATAAAACGCCTATTGGGCGATACGAAAGGACATGCGCTTCCTGCATGATTGCCCCATGGTCAACCGATTACAGGGATGAAGCTGGCCGCTGCCTGACGTACAATATACACAAGCGTCTCCTGATTAATGGTGGATTGGATTGAAAATAAGTAAGCATTACATTGCTTGTTGAGGTGACTCAAATATTTAAGTGTTAACATGATTAGGTGTGAGATTTCTATATACAATTGCACATATGCTGTAAAGTTTGGCACATAAAGTTACGCTTTTCAATGGCGGAACATGATTTGTGGTTGATCATTATCTTATGATACAGGCATGCAAAATATTGACGACGCGACTGAGCATACAATTTAGCATGATTGAGTGTACATTGACAGCATTGATATGACCTTAAAGAATAAATTTATAGATCAGCGATTCGTTTCCCGATCTGTATGTGAGTGGACATTGAGATGACTTAATTTTAGATGAAATATTTCGGTTTTGGAGTTCCGACGCAGTGATCAATGGACGTATTTTTACAACTCGTGTGCCTCAGCAAGGGTGTGTAAGTTGACAGTTATTCATAATTTATACAATTTTCTATTTGCTTCGCTTGAAGATTGATTAAATGGTGATATGATTTCTAAAGGATGACAATATGCAATTCGGCGGTACAATAGACCTGGAAGCACCGATATTACACTGAATGTGCATAGCATTGGTTTGTGAATTTTTGGCTAGTATACAATATTATTAAAATTGATAATTAAATTGTACATGATGTCAGGTGCTTGAGCTTGCCGAAAAATATTTGATGGAATTGGCCGAAGCAATTTATATTTACATTTTTGGCTGACTAGCTATTAATTGTTAGCTGCCTGTATAGTAGTTTTTGACTGTGTGAGATCGTTTATGAGATGACAGTATGCTATTTGCAGACAATACATAAAATAAAATTGATGTTTGATAACTCAAGTTGCTCTTGTTTTCATTGATTAAGATTAGATAAATTCAGTTTCCTAATTATTGTTGTTGTTGAGCATCTGGTGTAGTGTACAAGGCAAAAGTTTTTATGAGTTGCTATATCATTAGCTGAGATAGCTGGGGATTCCAATGTATAAATGTTTACATAATGTTGTGTAACTATACAGCTAATTGTGAGAGAGTTACATGCATGTGTGCGTTGATGTTGTAGTTGACCAGGGTAGCCGCCTGGCACTTAGGAGGGTCATCTAGGTAAAGAGGCGCCTTCTTGTGTGATCCTGGGCATGTATTAGCTTCTGGTCGAGATCACATTGTTGACAATTAGCAGAGCGTGGCGGGTGAGAGCGTCTACTGAAGATCATCGTGTCTGCTTTGACTCATGAGTATCGGCTAACAGCCAATATGATTGTGGTACGTTGCAGTCACAGGAGCAAGGCACTGGCTCCTCGTGGAGATTTTTGCTGCAGTTATGTATTGGCGTCATTTCAGCTTTGCGCTGGTTGTGTTTATTGAGTAGAGTTGGTTTCATTTGTTATTGTTGTAGAGTTATTGGGCCGTTACGTGGGCTTGCGCTTGAGTTTCATATGGTTAAGAGTATGGCTATTTGAACTTACAGCGGCAATTCCAGTTGGACAGCGGTATTGGCCGTTGGAGGTCAGCATGAGAGTTATTAGTGGGTGTGAGATTGTCTCATCTATGGGCAAACAACATGTACTCATTCTGTTGCCCAATATTTATTCTTGTTTCTAATGGTATTATATTTTGCAGTTCGGCATATGTGACTTTTTAGGTCGTGTCTCGATGAAGCATCGATCGAATGCTGGTATGATCTGGCGCGCAGCAAGTGATTTCATCTTTGATTTGTTTTCCATATTATTAGCTATGGTTTGGCACACGCTTGCAGGGCACGGAGGTAACAGGCTCGAGATGCAAAGGCATTTCTTCAGATTCATTGGCGATAATGTGCAATTATGCGATTTAACGGTAGTAATTGTATTTTGTTAATTTGGGTTATTTCATTTAATATTTGGCATAGACATCGCAGCTTGTTTGGAGTGAGCCGGTGAGTGCCACCTTAATTATTTGGCGGTCATAGCTTCATCACGACTATTGAGCTGGGAAATATAAGCATCCTGGCTGCTGGCAGCATTGTGTAAAAGATACAGTATGTGCCTGCCGACGCATCGGCTTCTTTAGTTAACTGTGTGCTAGCTGGTACACTTTGTTGTGTTTCGGATTTGGGATTTTCATATTCATTTGCTTGTGTGCCGCAGTGGAATTGAAGACACGTCCAGATTGGTGGTCAAAATTTGTGATTCCATTGAGGAGCCGGTTAGCGCCAAATCACTTTGATCCGATGTTGGGCTGAAATGTTCGAACACGGAAGGGTTACTGATTGAGACTTCTAGAGATTTGGCACTCTCGTTCTTGTGCCAGGGAGTTGATTAGAAGGAATAAGTTTGGCGGGAAAATGAACTGCTGGAGTCCATTTGTGGTGGAGGATGTTGTTTTGTTGTTGATGTGACTGAATGCCGAGAATACATGAGGCATTCGTATTTGTCAATTATGGCTTTCAGAGAGGCTTACCAGTGTGTGTGGCGTGGCTTCAAGTCGCTGATCATTTTCTTTCTATCTCTACGTGTGCTCAGCACACGAGTTCGACCTTGCGACCCCGCGGCTCATAACACGAGGCTATGTGCGCGGGAAGATGTTCAAGCGCTTTTATTTGTCGTTTGAATCTTACAAATATTTTGACTCCTCAAGCAGGTGAACCTTAAAATATAGTGGTTACCGCGTTGGCGAGATCTTTATCGTCTAGCATATGCGTTAAATTTAAGTACATTGATTGACAAATACTAAGTTAGGCGCCGCTATCGTCTCTGTATTCAGTGCAATAGGCATGTGCGAGGGGATACATTGCAGGCGCAGATAGATCGCGTATCTCCCAATGGGCTGATGTTTTTGCATAACTAAAAACACTCCCATTGGGCGATACGAGACATACGCTTCCTGCATGGTGCCTTGATCCAGCCGATTACCAGGGGATTAAAGCTGGCTTCACTCTGCCTGGCGGCCATCATCACCTGAGCGTCTGGGTGTAGTCAGTTGGATTCAGAGCTATTAAGCATTACATTGCTTGTTGAGGTGACAAATATTTAGTGTTAACATGATTGGTGTGAATTTCTATACAATTGCATATACAAGTTGACACATAGAATTATTTGTGCTTTTTAATGACATGTTTCACTGATTGACAGAGTTGATCATTATCTTATAGAGAGCAGTGTAA
>JAEIHA010001035.1:0-11421 GCA_018904595.1 Zaprionus indianus | reverse complement strand
ACAAGTTAGTTTCAGTTTTTCTTCTACGTTAAGGTGTTCTAATCGGAACAAGTTCTCCTGAAGTGTGGAGGTTTCTAAGTAAGTGGGGTCTTGTGGAAATGAAGTGTCCATTTGAATATGGTTCTGTTCTGTAATGTTGTTACCGTCTTTTATCTTGTATATTTTGTTAAATAGAGTGGCAGTTTTCTTTTTATAGTCGATTATTGCTTTGGCTTCGGACAACAATTTGCGTCCAATCAGCATGTCATAATGATCTGAGAACTGGTGGATCAAGAACTCTTGGGCAATAGGGAAGTAGTTGTTAGGTGGTATATTCGTAAGTTCATTAATTATTAACGGGCCATTACTGGTGTGGATTAGGTTATTGGTTTCATGTGTTATTGTTTGAAAAATATTTCGCGTGAGCATATTTATCGTAGATCCTGTATCAATTAGACATTTCAATTCGGTATTATTATGTTTGATCGTTATATATTGGATTGATCCGGGGCTACTAGCCGAAAATTTTGTGCTTGTTCGGGGTTGTCTGGTTCGTTGTCATTTGTTGTTGGTGTCTCCTCTTCTGTTGTTTCTGAATTGTCATAGTTCTGTTCAGGGGGACATTGAATTAATTCTGGGGGTATAGTTCGATTGATAGGGACAAGGCTGAGGTTGAAAATATTCTGGATAGTAGGGATAATAGTAATTATAGTTATAAGGATATTCGGGTTGATTAGACGATACTTCTTGGTATCTTAGCTCTTCTATGCTCATTTTAGACTGTCCGCTGTCTGATGGTCTCTGTCTTTTTACTGGGTTATTAGTCTGTACGTTTCCGGTTTTTGGATATGTTGTAGGCATGTGAGTGTGGCTAGGTCCAAAGCGATTTTGGTCAAAAATATTTTGTCGAGTAAAAGCTGTGTTTGGTCTGGGTGCTTGTGTCAGGGGTATGTTAGGTTGTGGGTAGATAGGTCTATTTTGATATTGAGGTATCGGACTTGTGTTAAACCTGGGTACATGAGAATATGCTCGGTGATAGGGTTGATAGATGTTGTTGTAGAATGGTTGGAAGGGTGCAAGGGGTCTGGTTTGATTGCTCATTTGCCTGCTTTGGGGAGTGTTTGTTACTTTATTTGGAATTGAAGTTGGCTTTATATTATCTTTACTTGAGTTTGGTGCCTCGTAAAGACCTTTTTCTTGTAATATGTTTATTAATGATCTCAGGTTTGGAATATTACAGTTAATTATTCTGAGATAAATGTGGCTTGGAAGTTTTTGAATTAAATTTTCGATGCTGGTTTGTATTAATCTAGTATATAGAGTGGTTTCAGTAATATTGTTTTCTAGTTCTAATTTACTTATAAGTATCTGCCGTTTTCTTTCGGCTTCTTCAAGAAAATGACGAACGTTACCTCGATATTGTGTGTTCCTGAATTCCTCTAGAAGTTGGTGGTTCGGTGCTTGGGGCTTGTAGTTAAGTATAAGTTGAGTCCTGAGTTCACTCCAGCTGCTGAGGTTGGTCACTTCGAGGGTGCGGATAACATGATGTTCCGTTCGATGTGTCCAATGATTATTAACTTCTGCCTTTCATCTGTAGTCTGATAAAGAGCCAAGATGAAGTCGATGCGACTGATGAAAGTGTACAAGGTGTTTGGATCTCCGTTGAAAACCTCGATTGCGTGAATTTGTCTTTCGACTTGAATCATATTCGAGTCAGACAGTTCTATTTGTGTTGGCGTTGCTACTGCCATTGTGGTTTGCTGATTTTGAATTCTGATTAATGTTTGTGTATTTGCTGTTGGTTTATTTGTCGGTTCGTAACTTGGATAGGGTTTCTTGTTGTTCGCTCACTTGTTATTATTATAATGTTTCACTTAGTTGCACTGTTATCATTATAATTCATTTTAGTTGTAGTTGAGTTTATTTAGTCTTTACTTAATTTTGCTGTTATTATTATGGTTCGCTTACTTGTAATTAAGTTTATTTAGTTTTCACTTAGTTACACTGTTATTATTATTGTTCGTTTATTTCTGGTTAAGTTTATTTAGTTTTCGCTTAGGTTAACTGTTGTTATTGTAGTTCACTTAGTTGTAGTTACGTTTATTTAGTTTTCAGTTAGTTTAGCTGTTATTATTATGGTTCACTTAGTTGAAATTAAGTTTATTTAGTTTTCACTTAGTTACACTGTAATTATTATTGTTCGTTTATTTTTGGTTAAGTTTATTTAGTTTTCGCTTAGGTTAACTGTTGTTATTGTAGTTCACTTAGTTGTAGTTACGTTTATTTAGTTTTTCACTTAGTTTTGCTGTTATCATGTGTTGCACACTTTGCTATTTCGCTTTGTTTTGAGTAACCTTTTGTGGATTTATTACTCAGCGAATTCAAAGGCGTCTTCTTAAAATTTGATACAATTTTAAGTTGTTCACTTTCACAATCACTCTGTGGTTTCGGATATGTTGTTGGTTTACAAAAATTTTTTTTCTTTTGAACCAATTGTACCGATTTACCGACGCGAGATATTGAAGTTGTAGTTCTTTAGCGGATTATACACAGAGAATTGAATATGTTTAATATCGCATCAACTAGTATCATCCTACCGGCTGCGCCACTTACGTTGTTACTATTTTGAGTCAAATAAATGATCCGTCTGTAACGAAGACTAAGATCAACGCTGAAGCCAAGTATAAATTGAAACACGAAGAATTTCAGTGAGCGTCTTTATTTTAAAACTGTCAGCTTAAGTCTAAATGTACAGAGTTTTGATCGGCTCGAAGTGAGTCGTGAGAAACGGAAATGTGTTTGTCAGCAATTTTATTTATTTGTGTTTAAGTGCATGCAAAAAGAATGATGAAGTTATACAACAATCATGCGCTTTACTTTATTGTGGATTCAAGTTTCGTTACGTTATGTTGTGTATTTATGCACGCGCAAGATTGTATGCGCGTTGTTTTTGTTAGGTTTAAGTTAATGTAAGCGTAATATGAGAAGCATATTATGCTACTATATATGTATACATAATAAGTAGCGAATTCGAGCGGCGAAAATAGATGAGATAAGCATGTTATTTAATGTAGTACGGAAGCCATTTATTGTATCAATTATAGTAGAGTATCATACAGTAAGATACTTTTTACGGTAACATACATATGTCGAAGGGTATCCCACAGTCGCGTGCCTCGCGACTGTTGCTTTTCTTACTTGTTAATTAATTATAATTTTGCAAATCAAATTAATTTTTTTACTTTAATCAGTCGACTGACCGTAGTTGACTTTAAATTAAATTAAATAAATAAAAAAATAAATAAAACCCATCTTCGGCGGAAAGGCCAAAGGCCTTTGCCAATGAGGTGGGCATGCGGCTATATGGACTGCAAGCGTCCAACAGCACGCGCACCTCGAAGGTTTTGCCGGCCACGTCCAGGTTGACTATGGCCGTAGGCAGCCTGCTGACTGCCATGGTGGGGTGTCGCCAGGGACTCCGGAGGTGGAAGAGGCGGAGCTGGTGTTGTTGTGGTCTGCTTTTCGGGCTGGATGATGATTGGAAGGTGGAGAAGCGTATGGTGGCTCTCGCCGCATGTGCGACAGGTGCCACCACTGCGGCATGAACCCTTGGAGTAATCATGGGCAAGGTAGTTCGGGCAGTATTTGTTGATCAAAACTGCCCGAAGACGCTTCTCCGCGGCCAGACGCAGAAAACGTTGGCATTTCTTCAACGCATGGACTCCTCTGCTGACGCGGCATCTAAAGGTTTTCACTCCTTTGGGCTGGGCTGGTGTGTGTGCCCTGCGTGGTGCCATCTCACTAGTCTGGAAAGGAGAAGGTGGATACAAGATAACGTTTGAAAATGCTAGTGCAGATACCGACCAAGCCATGGCCGATATGTTTGCAAAGTTTTTTCAAACGACTTATTCTCCCTCTACACAGAAAACTCACTTTTATCCATACAACATTCCAAGTTCAAATGGTATCTTCTCTCCCTTTTTAAACGAAAGCTCATTGGTAAAGGATCTCTCTTTAGTAAAGCCAGTCTTCTCACCAGGCCCGGACGGTGTTCCTGCTTGCATACTTAGATTCTGTGCTATCTCCCTAAGAAGCCATTGCTCAAACTATTTTCGCTGTCCTTAGAAACTTCAGTCTTTCCTTCCATTTGGAAGGAATCTTTTATTATTCCCTTGCTTAAAAGGGCAGCAAGTCTGATGCAAGCAATTATAGAGGTATCTCTAAATTTTGGGCTATACCCAAACTTTTCGAGAATGTTATAACTCCTCACTTGAAAAATTTCTGTAGATCCGTTATCTCACCTTTTCAACACGGATTCATTAAAAGTCGTTCTACTACGACAAACTTGCTTGAGCTGACATCCTTCGTGGTAAAAGGATTTCAGGAAAATCTTCAAACTGATGTTATTTATACTGATTTCAGTAAAGCTTTTGACTCAGTGAATCATTCCCTTCTGGCACATAAACTTGACCTTCTAGGTTTTTCACCAAAACTACTTAGTTGGACTGTAAGCTATCTGGCTGACAGAACTCAAAGAGTCCTCTTTAAAACCACCCTTTCAAACCCACTTCATGCCACATCTGGTGTTCCTCAAGGGAGTCATCTTGGTCCCCTACTTTTCACGCTTTTCATTAATGACCTTCCCTTGGTCATATGTAACTCCCGTACCCTTATGTATGCGGATGATGTAAAGTTTTGCTACCAATTTAAAGACGACCACTGTCACGCAAACTTACAAACCGACCTAAATAGTTTCAATTCTTGGTGTTGCGCAAATTTTTTAAACCTGAACAGCTCTAAATGCAAGCTGATGACATTCTCTCGAGCCCGTCCGAAGTTTGCTTCTTATACTCTTTGTGGTTGTGCCTTGGAAAGAATCGCCCTAGTTGATGATCTGGGGGTCCGTTTGGACCGAAAACTAAAGTTTACAAGTCATATTACTAATATGGTCAATAAAGCCATGGGTGTCCTAGGCTTTATCAAAAGATGGTCTAAGGAATTCGATGATCCTTATATTACAAAGACCCTTTACGTTTCACTTGTTCGTCCCATTCTCGAATACGGTTCATGCGTATGGTGTCCCCAGTACACTATTCATAAGGAACGCATCGAATCTGTACAGAAGAACTTCTTACTTTTTGCCTTACGCGGCCTTAACTGGGATGAAAATTTGAGACTGCCTTCCTATAATAGTAGACTTCTGTTACTAAATCTGCCTTCCCTAACTAACCGCAGAACCATGCTAGGGGTCTTATTTATTAACAACCTTATGCAAGGTGACATTGACAGTGAGGCCTTGTTAAGGCAGCTACACTTCTCTGTTTCTTGCAGAAGAGCTCGCTATTTTCTTCCACTAACACTTCCTTATTGTAGATCGAACTATGCACTGCATGATCCTTTCAGGGCATTATGTTCGGACTACAATAAGCTCCAACACATCATAGCTAGCACTAACGCTATCGCTGCTATGAAGTCCTTAATTCTTGCCTATCTAGTACGTAATTAGTAATTAGTATTTGAATCTTCATCGATTTTCTATTCTATGTTTTTTCTTTTTTTCCCCTACTTGCATGCCGCGTTCTATCGCCTCGTGTTTCTTATTTTATTTTTTTTTTTACACATCGGAGATTCGGATTTGGAAGGTCAAAAAACATATATAAACATATATCGCATTATCCGATCATGACCACCCATTATTTTATGGGGCTCCAAAATTTTTTGGAGTTTTTTGAGGTTAAATCGAAATTTAGACGTCTAGTGTAAGTTTTTTTACTTTGGATTCGGCCTTAGATGGTCAAAATACATGTTAAAGCATATATCGCAGGACCAAATCAGGATTCTACATCTTTTGGGGCATATTTAAAGGTTTTCAGTTTTTTGAGGTTATGTCAAAATCCAGACGTGATGGAGAATTTCTGTTGCCGGATTCGGAATCAGCGACCCAAAATCCATATAACTGCATATGCCGCATATCCAGATCATGACACTTTTTTTTTTTGTGGGGCTGTGTTATTAAAATATATATATTATATGTGTATATATAAATGTATATAATATATATAAATTGGAGGTATATATATAACTTATATATATATGTCGAATTAACTTTATCACCCATTAGAGCGTAGCGCGTTTCAAACTGTTCACAGGCGGTTCCTCAAGCAAACTGCCCTGCTCGTTTTCTAACAGCCTATACGAAACCTTCGAACCACACTCGGCGGCAACGTCGCATCGCCGTGCAACTAAACAGGCGACACGGCGTTGTCGCCCCGCTCCAACGGTACTTGCCGAAAAACGACGGACACACCGTGCAGTTAAACAGACGACACGGCGTTGTCACACCGTTCTAACGGTACTTGCAGAAAAACGACGGACAACCACAATGCAAAGACGCAACACATAATATAATGAAATAATTCGAGGTCATGCGTAATGTTCTACTACTACTACTACTATTACCCCGACACGGCCATCCTGACTCTAACACGACCTCGTGTTCCATTCAATTCGTATAAACTTAACAAGTTAATTTCACAAAATAGTATCAAGCCTTTTTAACCAATATCTTTACATAATTCTTACTATAATGCAATTTTTAACAAAATCAATTATTCTTCTTCATTCAACATTACAAATTCAATGCCCCACACGCCATGATCAAAACAAACATCAGTTTGTTTTGCACTTGTGCTTGCATTATTTATCTGGTCTTGTTACTCTGCCATTTTCTTTGGCCAGCAGTAAATCTTTCATCACCTTTATTGGTGTGCTTCACTTTCTTCAGTGGCTTCAACATTTTCATTTTGCTCTCTTCACACACATTCAACTCCTCGGGCACTTGCCCCTCTGCCATTTTTCTCAAATCTTCATGTCGATATTTATAATTTCTTTTATTGGTTAAGGACTTGTACCTGTCACCCTCCAGAACCTGTATTATTTCAAATCTGTACAGTACTACACATTCCATTATTGCCTATGCCTTTCAACATAACAACATTATTAAATCTTTTACCAGAAAATTTAGTACTTAGCTTTTCTTTCAAAATAATTTCAACGGTGTTACACCACGACTCTATTGGGAGTTCACTGGTGAACTGGCGGGTCACAGACGAAGCCACGTTGTCGGACCATCAGCACATCAGGTTCGACCTACCTGGCCAAGTCGAGATCCGTCAGAACTCCTTCTGCCCCAAAAAGACCAAGTGGGATCTTTTTAAAGCCTCTGTGGCTTTTAAAGCAGATTTGTTGATCAGCAACCCAAGTTCTATTAGTGAGATAGAACTTGCTGCCAACCTGCTTCAAGATGTGCTCATCACATCCTTCGAGGACAGCTCTGTTCGGAAGACCCTAGAGGTCAACCGTAAAGTTCCATGGTGGAACGAGGAACTATCCGCACAACGAAGGAAGGTTAGAAGCCTTTTTCAATAGGGCCAAAGCTAATCGTGTCAGCTGGGACGTCTATGGGGACGCCCTAACTAATTATAATAAAAACATTAGACGTGCCAAACGCGATACGTGGCGCAGCTACTGTGGTAGCATTGAATCGCTACCGGAGGCAGCGAGACTCCACAAAGTATTAGCTAAAGGGTCGTCTAATGGTATAGGGCTTTAAAAGAGCAGATGGCTCTTTCACCCAAGATCGCAGGGAGGCACTTGATCTTCTGCTTCAAGTCCACTTCCCAGGTTCGGTGGCGAACCCAGATCCATCCAGTCAAGATGACGTCACCACGTCACCGGACTCACGTGGCTCCAATTTATCGGGAACCATCTTCGACCCTGAAAAGGTCAAATGGGCTGTAGATTCCTTCGCTCCCTTCAAAGCCCCAGGGGGCGATCAAATCTTCCCAGCCCTTTTACAAAACAGCCTGGATCATATTCTCGATCCGCTGGTCGGCCTGTTTAGAGCTAGTCTCACTTGGGGATACATACCCGTCTCTTGGAGGAGAGTCAATGTGGTATTCATTCCCAAACAGGGGAATCGTCCCCAGGACCAGCCCAAATCCTATCGGCCGATCAGTCTCACCTCCTTCCTGCTTAAGACAGCGGAAAGGCTCATAGACCTGCACATACGGTGCTCTCTGCAGGAAACTTATCCTCTGCATCAGGAGAGATCTCTATCTCCTTGTTGGCTATCTCAGTGGCCACCATCTGGTGAACTATCACCTAACGAAAATGCGTCTATCCTCTGATGCAGAGTGCAGGCTCTGTAAAGAGGACGATGAAACCACCAAACACATACTGTGTGACTGTCCAGCCTTGGTTTGGAGTAGGAGGAAACATTTGCACGTGGAAATCACAGTTCCCGAGCAAATTGTCCGTTCCTCGACGAAAGACCTGCTTGGCTTCATCAGGGAAGCAGAGCGGCTTTTGTCAAGATAGGGAGAGCATTTAGGCACAAAAGACCATTCTGGTCGCAGTGCCTCGCGCCTTCTGCTGGGAGACTCCCTCTTTCAAATAATAATAATAATACACCACGACGAAGCGATTGCGCCTGCCTGAATTTGGGTAGTTGCACCGCTTTACTTTGCCCCGCATCAGTTGCCGTTTTTTTGTATGGCCCGCACAGTTCAATTTCCATAATTGTTCGCCATGGTCCATCTATTGTTGAAGGTATAGGACCCGATCCCACTTCTGATGTCGAATTAACTTTATCACCCATTAGAGCGTAGCGCGTTTCAAACTGTTCACAGGCGGTTCCTCAAGCAAACTGCCCTGCTCGTTTTCTAACAGCCTATACGAAACCTTCGAACCACACTCGGCGGCAACGTCGCATCGCCGTGCAACTAAACAGGCGACACGGCGTTGTCGCCCAGCTCCAACGGTACTTGCCGAAAAACGACGGACACACCGTGCAGTTAAACAGACGACACGGCGTTGTCACACCGTTCTAACGGTACTTGCAGAAAAACGACGGACAACCACAATGCAAAGACGCAACACATAATATGATGAAATAATTCGAGGTCATGCGTAATGTTCTACTACTACTACTACTACTATTACCCCGACATATATAACATTGGAGGACGGACTGAAGGCGTTGAAAACAACGCGAACTTTCGTAGTGGTGCTCTCAGGTTTGAAAAAAGCATAATGAGGGAGATAAAAATAGTTGCAGTCGTTACTTGGGGAGACTGGCCTGATGTGGCCCAAATCTAAATACTCCTGAATAATGGAGTCGTACTGCTCTTTTAAAGAAAAGTTTTTCTTTAAACGACATTCTTTTCTGAGAGACTGAGCGAGTGCGATGGACCTTGAATGTCTTAGTTCGAAAGTTTTAGGATTTTTAAAGGGGAGTGTAACGATTTATCTGCCCTCTTTGGTTCTGGAAGTGGTGCGAAGAAAGTTGTTTTCACACGCTGAATCAGAAACTTTTACCAGCTTAGCTGGTAGATCTTCTACAACCGGAAACTTGGTGAGAAGATCATCAAGCCTTTATTCTGTGCTGATCTTGATCCTCGTCGTAAATGACGAGACGGTCGAAAGATTCGACTTGGCTACTGGTCCAGTGAGGATCCAGCCGAATATGGTCTCTTGACCGAGCAGAGTTCCACATACTTTGGATACAGAGCCACTCTTAATAATAGATGGAAGAACGTCGGCTTCTAAGAGCACGTCTATTTGAGAACTCTGGTGGAAATGCGGATCAGCGAGTTGGAGGTTTGGCAGGTCCTTCAGAAGATCCTCGGAATTTGTGTAGGATAGAAGGTTGCCTGCCAATTGAGGGAAAACAAAGGCTTCAGTTTCTAGCTGTAACCTGGGAGTGATCGGGGAACCAATCTGAAAGTGGCACAACAAGGAGAGCTTTATCATGTTAAACATCCGTTCGGAGATGAACGTAGCCTCTGATCCTGGATCGATCAGTGCACGTGCCTTATAAGTCATGCCCAAATGGCAAATATTTATAAGTGCAGTGCCGAGAAGAAAACCTTGTGTGTTCGCCGTGAAGTAATTTTGAATATGAGTCGTTGAAGGAGTGGAATGTATATTCGAATTTTGGGGAGTTGGTGCAGAACCTGCTGAAGAGGGCGCAGTAGCAGAAGTGCCACGATGCAGGAGTGTATTGTGGCGACCCTTGCACGTAAAACAATTATGTTGACTCGTGCAATCTTTAAGGATGTGTCCTGTTGCGAAGCAGTTTAGACACAACTTCTGCTGTTTGATGAAATTGGACCTTTCAATTGGACAATTAGACAGCCATTTGGAGAAAGCGCGGACACAGACGTATAGGATGGATCTCCTTTGAGCAAAGATTGCAGGTTTGCGGTTTGGCTACAACCTTTGTCTCAAAAGAGTTGACCTTCCTCGTAGGAGGCTCTATTCGAGCAGGTTTGGGACTAGGCTGTGCGCTTGTACTAAGTTGTAAGTCCTCTATCGCTTCCAATGTGCGATAGCGCTCTGAAAGGAAATTTGACATGTCATTCCACCACGGAATTTCAGCCTTATTCTGTACGGACTGCTCCCAAAGTGATAACGTCAGCCTTGGGAGTTGAGACGAGCATAGAAAGATTAAAAGGCAATTCCAATTCTCTGTGCTGATTTTGGAGTGGTCTAGAGCCGTTAAGCAACTTTGTATTGTGCTGTGAAGTATTTGGATGGCGGCTCCAGACTCCTGAGAGACTGACGGAAGGTTGAAGTGGATTTTAAGTTGGCTGTTGACTAACAGCCTCTTATTTTCAAACCTATCCTATAAATGAAACAGTTTCTCGATCTGACTTAGGCCGGGATCGGAAATGTAGACCGCTGTGAACAGATCACGGAAGGTTGGCCATTTAAGGTAGTCACCGCTGAAAACCTCAGCATCGAAAGGTGGTGACCGGTAGCTTCGTGGCTGGAAGATCATTTGTGGTGCTGCAGGTGGGGGAGGGGGAGCCGTTGCGGTCTCTATACTCTCATTTAATTGAGAGGCAAGTTCCTCGTATATGGAATAGCAGTGGTCATACCTGGCCTGCATGGCGATCTTGTCCTCAGCATTCGTCTCCGTTTGAGACAATGCGTTGGAACAAAGCTCATATTTAGGCTCTACGGCAGTCCATATGGACCGAAGCTGCTCAAGACGCACTCTGTGAGTGTGAAGTGAGGTTGTAGGAGAATTTTGATCCTAGCTTCGAACTGCGTGAGCTTATCAGAAGCACTAATGAACTCTTGGAGTGCCATTTTTATTGCCAGTGAGATTAGATGACCAACTGCACGAGTGATTGGAGGAGTGTGCAGCAGCCGAAATGCCTTGAGTGGCGGAGTGCTTACGTAAGCAAATTGATGTGCTGTTCCTAATGCTAATCATTTCTAACTTTTTAAAGTTGTGAAATAACTTGTCAGTTCTACAACCTCTTCTATAAAAATTCCTAAGCTGTGACCTAACTATGGTTGTAAAACTTTCCCTGGCATTTCCGTTTGATGCCTGCAAATATTGTAGGAAAAGCCAGCTTCTGAGTAAGAAGA